>CM055123.1:408953609-409146109 GCA_029206835.1 Rana muscosa
TCTCTCTCTCTCTCTCTCACACACACACACCATTGGAGCCCCTTTCTCTCTCTCTCTCTCACACACACACCATTGCAGCCCTTTCTCTCTCTCACACACACCATTGGAGCCACTTTCCCTCTCTCTCTCTCACACACACCATTGGAGCCCCTTTCTCTCTCTCTCTCTCTCACACACACACACACCATTGCAGCCCCTTTCTCTCTCTCTCACACACACACCATTGGAGCCCCTTTCTCTCTCTCTCTCTCACACACACACACCATTGGAGCCCCTTTCTCTCTCTCTCACACACACACCATTGGAGCCCCTTTCTCTCTCTCTCTCTCACACACACACCATTGGAGCCCCTTTCTCTCTCTCTCTCTCACACACACCATTGGAGCCCCTTTCTCTCTCTCACACACACACACACACCATTGGAGCCCCTTTCTCTCTCTCTCTCACACACACACCATTGGAGCCCCTTTCTCTCTCTCACACCATTGGAGCCCCTTTCTCTCTCACACACACACACACCATTGGAGCCCCTTTCTCTCTCTCTCTCTCACACACACACACCATTGGAGCCCCTTTCTCTCTCTCTCTCTCACACACACACCATTGGAGCCCCTTTCTCTCTCTCACACACACACACACACCATTGGAGCCCCTTTCTCTCTCTCTCTCTCACACACACACACCATTGGAGCCCCTTTCTCTCTCTCTCACACACACACACCATTGGAGCCCCTTTCTCTCTCTCACACACACACCATTGGAGCCCCTTTCTCTCTCTCTCTTTCTCTCTCTCACACACACACACTCACACACACCATTACAGCCCCTTTCTCTCTCTCTCTCTCACACACACCATTGCAGCCCCTTTCTCTCTCTCTCTCACACACACACACCATTGGAGCCCCTTTCTCTCTCTCTCACACACACCATTGCAGCCCCTTTCTCTCTCTCTCTCTCACACACACACCATTGGAGCCCCTTTCTCTCTCTCTCTCTCACACACACACACACCATTGGAGCCCCTTTCTCTCTCTCTCTCACACACACACACACCATTAGAGCCCCTTTCTCTCTCTCTCACACACACACACCATTGGAGCCCCTTTCTCTCTCTCTCTCTCACACACACACACCATTGGAGCCCCTTTCTCTCTCTCTCTCACACACACACACCATTGGAGCCCCTTTCTCTCTCTCTCTCTCACACACACACACCATTGGAGCCCCTTTCTCTCTCTCACACACACACACCATTGGAGCCCCTTTCTCTCTCACACACACACACCATTGGAGCCCCTTTCTCTCTCTCTCACACACACACACCATTGGAGCCCCTTTCTCTCTCTCTCACACACACACACCATTGGAGCCCCTTTCTCTCTCACACACACACACACACACCATTGGAGCCCCTTTCTCTCTCTCTCTCACACACACACACACACACACCATTACAGCCCCTTTCTCTCTCTCTCACACACACACACACACACCATTGGAGCCCCTTTCTCTCTCTCTCTCTCTCTCTCACACACACACACACCATTACAGCCCCTTTCTCTCTCTCTCTCTCACACACACACACACACACCATTGGAGCCCCTTTCTCTCTCTCTCTCTCACACACACACCATTGGAGCCCCTTTCTCTCTCTCTCTCACACACACACACCATTGGAGCCCCTTTCTCTCTCTCTCTCACACCATTGGAGCCCCTTTCTCTCTCTCTCACACACACACACACCATTGGAGCCCCTTTCTCTCTCTCTCTCTCACACACACACACACACACCATTGCAGCCCCTTTCTCTCTCTCTCTCACACACACACCATTGGAGCTCCTTTCTCTCTCTCTCTCTCTCACACACACAAACACCATTGGAGCCCCTTTCTCTCTCTCTCACACACACACACACCATTGGAGCCCCTTTCTCTCTCTCTCACACACACCATTACAGCCCCTTTCTCTCTCTCTCTCTCACACACACACACACACACCATTACAGCCCCTTTCTCTCTCTCTCTCACACACACCATTGCAGCCCCTTTCTCTCTCTCTCTCTCACACACACCATTGCAGCCCCTCTCTCTCCCTCTCTCACACACACACCATTGCAGCCCCTCTCTCTCTCTCACACACACACACACCATTGCAGCCCCTCTCTCTCACACACACCATTGCAGCCCCTCTCTCTCTCTCACACACCATTGCAGCCCCTTCTCTCTCACACACACACACCATTGTAGCCTCTCTCTCACACACACACCTTTGCAGCCCCTTCTCTCTCTCTCTCTCACACACACACAAACACACACACACCATTGTAGCCTCTCTCTCACACACACACCTTTGCAGCCCCTCTCTCTCTCTCTCTCACACACACCATTGCAGCCCCTCTCTCATGGATTTCTTTCTTTCTTTTAAAAAAAGCAAACTCCTTTTTTATTTATTTTTTGCAGGTAAAAATACATGTACATTTATCATTGTTTTGGCCTGCAGAGCATTGCACCCCCCTCTATCTCTCATGGATTTCTTTAGAAAGAAGTTAATTTATTTATTATAATAATATAAATCATAAAAAAGTGACCTAATTTATTATAATAATTAACATTTTTGCAGGTAAAAATAATTGTGCATTTATTTTTTTTGCCTGCTGAGCATTGTCCCCCCCCCTCTCTCGTGGATTTCTTTATTTAAAAAAAAAAATTAACTTATGTATTATAATAATATAAATATTAATAAAACGTGAATGTATTTAATATAATAGTAAATTAACATTTTTTTGCAGTTAATAGTTATGGGCACAGTGAGGCTGCATTTGATGGGCACTGGTAAGACTGCATTGATCTCTTGTATCATGTCCGCAACCTCTGACCATCTCTTGTCTTATATCATCATTAGACCTGTAAATGTTTATTACATAGAGATAGTCTGGTTGAAAAAAGACACAAGTCCATCTAGTTCAATCAATAGAAAAAAAAAAGTTTCCACCACAAAATTTACCAATGAGAGGAAATGACTCCATTTTTATTTTTCTCCTGCTATCAATGGCCAACACAGTACAACACTTCATCCATGTCTTTGGTGATCTCTGATCTCCTTATCAACTGTTTCTTACATGATGAAGATCAGCCATGGAGTATATCTGAGGTGTATATCAGGGTGTGCTTCTTCCCCACATGTCCAGCAACATTCATATACAAGACATTTCCCGCACTCAAGGCACTAATACACCTCAAGGGTTGTGTGGGACCCCTCATGTACAGAAAGACAGGACTTCAGTGAGGAACATTTCCCTCACTCAGGACAGGAATAGGGCTTCTCCCTTGTGTGCACTTTCTGATGTCTGTAAAGATGGGACTTCTGTGAAAAACATTTCCCACACTCAGGACAGGAATACGGCTTCTCACCCGTGTGCGACATCTGATGTGTGTCAAGACTGCACTTAAAGTGGTTGTAAACCCACTTTTTGAACTTGCACCTACAGGTAAGCCTAGATTAAGGCTTACCTGTAGGTGCAAGAAATATCTCCTAAACCTACACGGTTTAGGAGATATTTACTAAAAAGACAGGCGCCGTAGACAACGGCGCATTCATGGGGTTAATCCCATTCACAAAATCGGCTACTTCCCAGCAATCGCTGGGCGTAGCCGAATGTGACGGCTCCCCGTGCATGCGCGGAGTCATGTCTTCGCCACTCCGGCCAATGACAGCGCCGGAGCGGCGCTGTGATTGGCTGGTGCAGCGATACCCGGAAGTAACATTCTGGCTATCACCGCAGTGATGTCTGCGTCTGGACAGAGGGACGCGGACTGCTTCGGGGGCCCCAATCTAAGGGAAGTGGTACATAATGAGCTAGTATGCTAGTCATACTAGCTCATTATGCCTTTCTCTTGCAGGTTGGCAAAAAAAATAAAAAGTTAGTGGGTTTACAACCACTTTAAATGGAAAAAAAATCCCGCACTCAGGACCCCGTGTGAGACCTCTGATGTCTAATAAAATGCGACTTTCTTGAAAAACATTTCCCGCACTCAGGACAGGAATACGGCTTTTCCCCGGTGTGAGACCTCTGATGTGTGACAAGTTCCGATTTCTGTACAAAACATTTTCCACACTCAGGACAGGAATACGGCTTTTCCCCCGTGTGAGACCTCTGATGTTTGACAAGTTCCGATTTCTGTAAAAAACATTTTCCACACTCAGAACAGGAATACGGCTTCTCACCCGTGTGTGATCTCTGATGTGTATCAAGATTCGACTTGACTGAAAAACATTTCCCGCACTCAGGACAGGAATACGGCTTCTCCCCCGTGTGAGACCTCTGATGTGTGACAAGTTCTGATTTCTGTACAAAACATTTCCCGCACTCAGGACAGGAATACGGCTTCTCACCCGTGTGCAACCTCTGATGTCTAAAAAGATGCGACTTTCTTGAAAAACATTTCCCGCACTCAAGACAGGAATACGGCTTTTCCCCGGTGTGAGACCTCTGATGTCTGACAAGTTCCGATTTCTGTACAAAACATTTTCCACACTCAGGACAGGAATACGGCTTCTCCCCGGTGTGAGACCTCTGATGTCTGACAAGTTCCGATTTCTGTACAAAACATTTTCCACACTCAGAACAGGAATACGGCTTCTCACCCGTGTGAGATCTCTGATGTTTGACAAGTTCCGATTTCTGTACAAAACATTTTCCACACTCAGAACAGGAATACGGCTTCTCACCCGTGTGAGACCTCTGATGTGTGACAAGTTCTGATTTCTGTAGAAAACATTTTCCACACTCAGGACAGGAATACGGCTTCTCACCGGTGTGTGTTCTCTGATGTGTATCAAGAGTCGACTTAACTGAAAAACATTTCCCGCACTCAGGACAGGAATACGGCTTCTCACCCGTGTGAGACCTCTGATGTATGACAAGTTCTGATTTCTGTACAAAACATTTCCCGCACTCAGGACAGGAATACGGCTTCTCACCCGTGTGAGACCTCTGATGTCTAATAATTTCGGACTTACTAGAAAAACATTTCCCGCACTCAGGACAGGAATACGGCTTTTCCCCCGTGTGAGACCTCCGATGTGTGTCAAGTTCTGATTTCTGTACAAAACATTTTCCACACTCAGGACAGGAATACGGCTTCTCACCCGTGTGAGACTTCTGATGTTTATCAAGATGTGACTTACTTGAAAAACATTTCCCACACTCAGGACAGGAATACGGCTTCTCACCCGTGTGCAACCTCTGATGTGCATCAAGATGTGACTTTCTTGAAAAACATCTTCCACACTCAGGACAGGAATACGGCTTCTCACCCGTGTGACCCCTCTGATGTCTATTAAGATGCGACTTACTTGAAAAAAATTTCCCACACTCAGTACAGGAATACGGCTTATCACCCGTGTGACCCCTCTGATGTCTATTAAGATGCGACTTACTTGAAAAACATTTCCCGCACTCAGGACAGGAATACGGCTTCTCCCCTGTGTGAGATCTCTGATGTATGACAAGTTCTGATTTTTGTACAAAACTTTTCCTGCACTCAGAACAGGAATACGGCTTCTCACCTGTATGAAATTTTCTATGCATATTAAGTCTAGACTTAGAATTGAAATGCTTCCCGCACTCAGTACAGGAAAACCTCTTATCTGTTGGAAGGACGGCACCGTCCCGCACAGTCTGAGGTTCCTCAGGATAAAAGGAATACGATGGTCCGGCACCGTCCCGCACAGTCTGAGGTTCCTCAGGATAAGAGGAATACGATGGTCCGGCACCTTCCCGCACAGTCTGAGGTTCCTCAGGATAAAAGGAATACGATGGTCCGGCACCGTCCCGCACAGTCTGAGGTTCCTCAGGATAAGAGGAATACGATGGTCCGGCACCGTCCCGCACAGTCTGAGGTTCCTCAGGATAAGAGGAATACGATGGTCCGGCACCGTCCCGCACAGTCTGAGGTTCCTCAGGATAAGAGGAATACGATGCTCCGGCACCGTCCCGCACAGTCTGAGGTTCCTCAGGATAAGAGGAATACGATGGTCCGGCACCGTCCCGCACAGTCTGAGGTTCCTCAGGATAAGAGGAATACGATGGTCCGGCACCGTCCCGCACAGTCTGAGGTTCCTCAGGATAAGAGGAATACGATGGTCCGGCACCGTCCCGCACAGTCTGAGGTTCCTCAGGATAGGAGGAATACGATGGTCCGGCACCTTCCCGCACAGTCTGAGGTTCCTCAGGATAAAAGGAATACGATGGTCCGGCACCGTCCCGCACAGTCTGAGGTTCCTCAGGATAAGAGGAATACGATGGTCCGGCACCGTCCCGCACAGTCTGAGGTTCCTCAGGATAAGAGGAATACGATGGTCCGGCACCGTCCCGCACAGTCTGAGGTTCCTCAGGATAAGAGGAATACGATGCTCCGGCACCGTCCCGCACAGTCTGAGGTTCCTCAGGATAGGAGGAATACGATGGTCCGGCACCGTCCCGCACAGTCTGAGGTTCCTCAGGATAAGAGGAATACGATGGTCCGGCACCGTCCCGCACAGTCTGAGGTTCCTCAGGATAAGAGGAATACGATGGTCCGGCACCGTCCCGCACAGTCGGAGGTTCCTCAGGATAAGAGGAATACGATGGTCCGGCACCGTCCCGCACAGTCTGAGGTTCCTCAGGATAAGAGGAATACGATGGTCCGGCACCGTCCCGCACAGTCTGAGGTTCCTCAGGATAGGAGGAATACGATGGTCCGGCACCGTCCCGCACAGTCTGAGGTTCCTCAGGATAAGAGGAATACGATGGTCCGGCACTGTCCCGCACAGTCTGAGGTTCCTCAGGATAAGAGGAATACGATGGTCCGGCACCGTCCCGCACAGTCTGAGGTTCCTCAGGATAAGAGGAATACGATGGTCCGGCACTGTCCCGCACAGTCTGAGGTTCCTCAGGATAAGAGGAATACGATGGTCCGGCACCGTCCCGCACAGTCTGAGGTTCCTCAGGATAAGAGGAATACGATGGTCCATCTACACTGTGTGGTGCCGGATGGACATTTGAGGTAGTCGGGTTTTCTCCTGGACTATACTGTGTGATGTCCTCATCTTCTACTTTACAGTCTGGAGACAAAGTGAGACAATCCTCTGAGGTTTTCCTCATCTCCCGTCCATCTACTAAAATAGAAATACAAAGATTATTACTAGACATGAGCTGATTGGTTCCCCTAAACCAGGACTCCGCCTACATCAGACAGCTTTGTCTCTGAGGATCTTACAATTCCCCCCTCAAGGTAACTAGTAAATGGGTCCTCTGATCTCCTACCAGATAATTTCTTTATTTATGGACCTTAGTCAGAGAGTGAGGAAACAACGAGAACTGTCTTTTATAGGAGTGACAGTGATGAGGGGATTATAGGACGAGTGTCCCCACCCCCTCTATCACTCATTGTCATCTTCCCAACACAAGAAGTCCTGCACTTCCTTATTAAGTCCATGATTTAGTCATAAATAACAGCGGGGTGAGCCCCACCAGAGGTCAGAGAGTGAGGATGGGGGGGGGGGGAGAACAACCAAGATGAAGACTGAACTGATCCTGAAGACCACCATCATTGGGTTATTGACTCCTCCCTCATTATCACTTTCTGTTTAAGGTTCCAAAGTTGGAGGATGTTATCAGATTATTATCAACATGTAAAAGTCTGTGCTCCAATCATATCATCCGATATAAAATGTCAAGCTGGTAGGAAAAGGGTGTAACAAAAGAGAATACATATTATGTGTATATATAGTAGAGGGGAGAGAGAAGAAGTTAGGAGTATGTAATGTACAACATATTGTATAAGATACAACGGATAGGACTATATAGTATCAGAATTATGTAATGTACAATATAGAGTATATAGTGCAGGGGTCAGAAGTATATAATGTACAACATAACATATATAATGCAGGGCTCAGGAGTATGTAATGTACAATATAGAGCAGCCTTTCTCACCCAGTGTGCCATCAGAGGATCTCAGGTGTGCCGCGAGATTATGGGAAAGAAGGGCTGTAAGATGAGCCGATCCCCTGCCGAACTATACATCGGCACTGTGAGAAGCTCTGTCAGCCTCAAAAGTGAAAGTAAAGTGCATGGGAGTGTGCTGTGCTCTCTGCTTCCCCCTGCAGTACCCGGCTGAATGAGGAAACTGGAAATGTACTGTGCTAGAAGCTAGTTCTCCAAGGGCTTTATACATGTGTCTGTGCATGTGAGTGTCTGTGTGTGTGTGTGTGTGTGTGTGTGTCTGTGTACATGTGTCTGTATTAGAGATGAGCCGAACACCCCCTGGTTCGGTTCGCAGCAGAGCATGCAAACAGGCAAAAGGTTTGTGCGAACAGCGTTAAAGTCTATGGGACACAAACGTGAAAAATCAAAAGTGCTAATTTTAAAGACTTATATGCAAGTTATTGCCATAATAAGTGTTTGGGGACCCGGGTCCTGCCCCAGGGGACATGTATCAATGCGAAAAAAAGTTTTAAAAACTGAGGTTTTTTTGGGAGCAGTGATTTTAAAAATGAAATATTCCTTTAAATATCTTGCCTGGGGGGTGACTATAGTATGCCTGTAAAGTGGCGCATTCCCGTGTTTAGAATAGTCCCACAGCAAAATGGAATTTCTATAGGAAAAAAAGACATTTAAAACTGCTAGTGGCTGTAATATATGGTCAGGTAGATGAAAATCATTGAGAAAAACGGCATAGGTTCCCCGCCCCCCCCAGTCCATTACCAGGCCCTTTGGGTCTGGTATGGATATTAAGGGGAACCCCGCACCCAAAAAAAAAAAGGCGTGGGGCCCCCAGGCCGTATATACTCTGAACAGCAGTATATTGTATATAATATACGGCCTGCCCTATATACTCTTCAAAAAATTGGGCCTTAGGTGTTGGTGGTACCAAAACACTGTAACCCCTCATACATACTCTTTTTGAGCGCAGGAAGGGGCCCTGCTGTGAAATATTAGATCAAAAATTGTAATTACATGCCCCTGTTAAACAGGGGAAGAAAAATTGGGCCTTGGGCAGTGGTGGCGGTGCCCTAAACCAAACATATTCTTAGAAGTAGGGATGAGCTTCTTGTTCGAGTCGAACTCATGTTCGACTCGAACATCATCTGTTCAGCCATTTGCCTAATTTCAAACAATATGGGCCGCTCGCGCCAAATTCGAGTGGCGCGTCACGGCCCATAATTCACTGCGTCATCGCAGTGCATTGCTGGCTGATGATTGGCCAAGCATGCACTATGACCCACATGCTTTGGCCAATCACAGTGCCGTCAGCACAGAGAGACATAATTGGCCAAAGGAAGGGTGCCTTTGGCCAATCATGGCTCAGGGGAGTAGGTACACGCCCCACACTATATAAGGCCGCCCGCGTGTCGGCCTTGTGTAGTGTGTTGCAGCGTTGTGAGAGTCAGAGAGAGATAGAGAGAGAGCCAGAGTGTCATTTCATTTCAGTTAGATAGAGCAGGCAGGCGATTCAGGTAGCTGTAGTCAGTGTATTTAGTATATATATGCATCCCAGGAGTTGTGATATATATATATATATATATATATATACACACACTATTCAGTTTAGCTAGATCTCACTTCAGAGTGTTCCTGTTATTCTCGCTGCAGTATATTAAGTCAGTGTAGTGTATACTGGGCTCAGTGTGCACGTAAAGCTGACTGCAGACTATTGCTTTTCTATTACTGATAATAAAGGCAGTTGATTGAGCTAACCTGCAGTATATTAAGTCAGTGTACTGTAATCTGGGTACAGTGTGCACCTAAAGCTGACTGCAGACTATTCCTTTTCTATTAACAATAATACAGGCAGTTGATTGAGCTAACCTGCAGTATATTAAGTCAGTGTACTGCATACTGGGCACAGTGTGCACCTAAAGCTGACTGCAGACTATTCCTTGTGTACCTATTCCATTTCCAATACATCAAATACAGTATGTCTGGAAGGCCAACAAGGAGAGGCAGACAATCACAGGCCAATAAAAGAGGGCAAGCAGGCTCTGTGTCTAGAGGCAACAGTGTTGGTCGTGGACACGGTGCATCCTCATCAGCACGTAGCGGAGGTGCACACTTGTCCTTTTTTCGGCAGATGGCCGTGTTGAGCCGCAACATGCCGAAGAGCGTCCTCTTCCCTCAGCTCAATGGCATCAGTCACTCCTTCCCTAGCCCCACCATGTCCTGAGGAGTCCCCCGAACTGTTTGACCACAGTGTTGGGTACATGCTGCAGGAGGATGCGCAGCGTTTTGAAGGCTACGATGATGGTACCCAGCTTGAGGAAGGCAGTAACGTGAGCCCAGAGAGAGGGGGTGCCCAAGAAGGACAGCAAACTGGCAGTCATGTTCCCCCAGCTGCAGCATACTGCCAGGTTTGCTCCAGTGACGAGGAGGGAGGGGATGATGAGGTCACTGACTCTACATGGGTGCTTGATAGGAGAGAGGAGGAGGAGGAGGCACATCTCCAACGAAGCAGGATGCCCTCCAGGGTCCAGCTTAAGGGCAGCCAACCGATTACATCACACCGCAGTGCTCCGCATGTGCAGGGCGCTGCTGTCTCTGCGCGTTATTCCAAAAGTTCTTTGGTGTGGGCCTTTTTTGAGACATGTGCAGCAGATCGCATCTTTGCTATTTGCAACATATGTCTGAAGCGTATCTCGCGTGGCCAAAACATCAGCCGCTTGGGCACCACATGCTTGACCAGACATATGTTGACCTGCCATGCAGTTCGTTGACAAGTTTACACAAAAGACCCACACCAAAGAATAAAGCGGACCTCTCCTTGCTCCTCATCAGCTGGGATCTCCAACCCCACTATACCTTCAGTCCCCTCAGAAACCTGCACTGAGAGGAATGAAGGTGTAGAATTAGGTGTGTCACTGCCAAGTAGTTGCGGGCACTCTGCTAATGGTACACCAACGTCCGATTGTACCAGGCAAATTTCCCTGCCCCAGCTGCTGCACCGCCAAAAGAAATTCGCTCTCAGCCATCCACATGCCCAGCGGTTGAATGCTAGCTTGGCTAAATTGCTAGCACTTCAACTGCTGCCTTTTCAGTTGGTAGACTCTGCCCCCTTCCGTGAGATTGTGGAATGTGCGGTACCTCAGTGGCAGGTTCCCAAACGCCTTTTTTTCACGGAAGGCGATTCCGGCTCTCTACCGGCATGTGGAAGGCAATGTCTTGGCCTCGCTGGACAGGGCGGTCAGCGGAAAGGTGCATATTACCGCTGACTCATGGTCCAGAAGGCATGGACAGGGACGTTACCTATCTTTCACGGCCCACTGGGTGACTTTGCTGGCAGCTGGGAAGGATGCAGGACAGGGTGCAGTAGTGTTGGAGGTTGTTCCCCCACCACGCCTCCAAAATGCTACTAGTGGTGATTCTGACACACCTCTCTCCTCCACCCCCTCCTCTTCTTCTTCCTCCATGGCCTCTTCCTGTGCTGATTTGTCCTCGGAACCAGCGGTGCTACGTAGGCGTTCAAGGGGCTACGCAAGTACGTAGGCAAAAAGATGCCATAAGCTGGTGTGCTTGGGGGACAGGAGCCACACTGGGGCAGAGATTCTGTCAGCTCTGCAGGGGGAGGCTCAGAGGTGGTTGACGCCACGCCAGCTTAAGCCAGGAATGGTGGTTTGCGACAATGGCACCAACCTCCTCTCCGCCCTCCGACAGGGACACCTGACCCATGTGCCCTGTTTGGCTCACATCCTTAACTTGGTGGTGCAGCGGTTCTTGGGCAGGTACCCGGGCTTACAGGATGTCCTGAGGCAGGCCAGGAAAGTCTGTGTGCATTTCCGCCGGTCATATAATAACAGTGTTCAGCTGGCTGACCTCCAAAAGGAATACAACCTGCCCAAGAACCGCCTAATCTGTGACATGCCCTCCAGGTGAAACTCAACGTTGGCCATGCTGCAGCGGCTGCACACGCAGCAGAGGGCCATCAATGTGTATCTGTGCGACTATGGCACCAGGACAGGGTCAGGGGAGCTTGTTTTTTTGCCACGTCAGTGGGTCATGATCAGTGATGCATGCACTGTCCTGTCACCATTTGAGGCCACGAGGATGGTGAGCAGTGACAGTGCATGCATCAGTGACACTGTCCCTCTTGTCCACCTGTTGGAGCACACGATGCGTGGAATAATGGACAGGGCACTTAAGGCAGAACAGAGAGAGGAAGAGAAGGACTTCCTTACCTCTCAAGGCCCCCTTTATCCAGACAGTGTTCCTGTTCCTGCTGGCCTGCCGATCACACAGGAAGAGGACGATGAGGAGGAGGATTGTGTCAGCATGGAGGTGGAGCCTAGCACTCAGCATCAGCAGCAGTCTTCAAGGGATCATTTACAGTCCCAAGAAACCCATGGACTTGTACGTGGCTGGGAGGAGGTGGCTGCGGATCATGTCGTCCTTAGTGACCCAGAGGACTCCGGACCGAATGCCTCAGCAAACCTACGCTGCATGGCCTCCCTGATCCTGCAAAGCCTGCGAAAGGATCCTCGTATTCATGCTATCAAGGAGAGGGATCATTACTGGCTGGCAACCCTCCTTGATCTACGTTACATCTTCGGCAGGCCTTGCAGAAAGGTTTGTGCAACGCGTTTCCAGAGCCTCGGAGGTTACAAATTCCTGGTCCTGGCAGCACAGTGGTGTAGTGGTTAGCACTTTCACCTAGCAGCAAAAGGGTCACTGGTTCGAATCCTGACCACAACACCATCTGCCTGGAGTTTGCACGTTCTCCCTGTGTCTGCGTGGGTTTCCTCCGGGTACTCCGGTTTCCTCCCACACTCCAAAGACATGCTGGTAGGTTAATTGGATCTTGTCCAAATTGGCCCAGTATATATGCATATATGTGTGTACGACTGTGTGTCCCAAGCATGTCAAGATCCTACGGGGTAAAATGACCGCACCAGCCAAGCAGACACTGGCTGCAAAAAGCGCCTAGAGGCGATTCAGTTTGCATGTGTAGTGCTATACAAATCATTCATTCATTCATTCAACGTGTTGCTGAGTAGGGATGAGCTTGTGTTCGAGTCGAATGCATGTTCGTCTCAAACATCGCCTGTTCGGCGAAACCAGAACTTTGTGGGCCGTTCGCGCCAAATTCGTGTGACGCGAACGACCCACAATGCACTGCGCCATCACAGTGCATTGCCGGCGCTGTGTTTGGCCAAGCATGCACTGTGACCCTGCATGCTTGGCCAATCACAGCGCCGGCAGCGAGGAGAGCCATAATTGGCCACAGGCAGGATGCCTGTGGCCAATTATAGCTCAGGGGGGTTTAGTAAACGCCCCACACTATAAAAGGCCACCAGCGCAGCGGCCTTGTGTAGTGTGTTCCGGCGTGCAGGGAAAGAGCTAGATAGGCAGGGACAGTGTGTTGACTGTGTTCTTTTCTCAGGCATCTGCAGGAGTTAGTGGTTGTTGTGTGCCTCCAGCGCAGTATACACCTGTATCTACCCGTTATTGCTGTTCTCTAATACAGGCATCTGCAGGAGTTATCTGCAGGAGTTAGTGGGTTTTGTGTGCCTCCAGCACAGTATACACCTGTATCTACACTTTATTGTTGTTCTCTAATACAGGCATCTGCAGGAGTTAGTGGGTGTTGTGTGCCCCAGCACAGTATACACCTGTATCTACCTGTTACTGCTGTTCTCCAATACAGGCATCTGCAGAAGTTAGTGGGTGTTGTGTGCCCCAGCACAGTATACACCTGTATCTACCTGTTACTGCTGTTCTCCAATACAGGCATCTGCAGGAGTTAGTGGGTGTTGTGTGCCCAGCACAGTATACACATGTATCTACACTTTATTGGTGTTCTTTAATACAGGCATCTGCAGGAGTTAGTGGGTGTTGTGTGCCCCAGCACAGTATACACCTGTATCTACACTTTATTGCTCTTCTCTAATACAGGCATCTGCAGGAGTTAGTGGGTGTTGTGTGCCTCCAGCGCAGTATACACCTGTATCTACCAGTTATTGCTGTTCTCTAATACAGGCATCTGCAGGAGTTAGTGGGTGTTGTGTGCCCCAGCACAGTATACACCTGTATCTACACTTTATTGTTGTTCTCTAATACAGGCACCTGCAGGAGTTAGTGGGTGTTGTGTGCCCCAGCACAGTATACACCTGTATCTACCCTTTATTGCTGTTCTCTAATACAGGCATCTGCAGGAGTTAGTGGGTGTTGTGTGCCTCCAGCACAGTATACACCTGTATCTACCCTTTTTTGCTGGTGTTCTCTAATACAGGCATCTGCAGGAGTTAGTGGGTGTTGTGTGCCTCCAGCACAATGTACACTACCCAATTGCTGGTTTTCCCATCTCCCTGCAGGCCATTACTATGTCTGGAAGGCCAACAAGGAGAGGCAGACAGTCCTGAGCCAATAAAAGAGGGCAAGCAGGCTCTGTGTCTAGAGACAACAGTGCTGGTTGTGGACGCGGTGCATCGTCATCAGCACGTGGCCATGGGACTTGCTTGTCCTTATTTTCGGCAGCTGGACGTGTTGAGCCGCATCATGCCGAAGACTTGGTAGAGTGAATGACCAAGCCCTCCTCATCCTCTCTCACCCAGGCTCAGGGTACTGGCAAAGCAGCTGCCAACGTGTCCTCTTCCCTCGTATCAATGTCATCATCAGTCACTCCTTCCCTAGACCCACCATGTCCTCCTGAGGAGTCCCCCGAACTGTTTGAGCACAGTGTTGGGTACATGCTCCAGGAGGATGCCCAGCGTTTTGAAGGGTCTGATGATGATACCCAGCTAGAGGAAGGCAGTAGCGTGAGCGCAGAGAGAGGGGATGCTCAAGAAGGACAGCAATCTGGCAGTCATGTTCCAGCAGCTGCAGCATACTGCCAGATTGGCTCCATTGATGAGAAGGGAGGGGATGATGAGGTCACTGACTCCACGTGGGTGCCTGATAGGAGAGAGGAGGAGAATGAGGAGGAGGCACATCTCCAACGAGGCAGGATGCCCTCCGGGGGCCAGCGTAAGAGCAGCACACCGACTGAATCACACCGCAGAGCTCCGCCTGTGCAGGGCGCTGCTTCTGCCCGTTATTCCAAAAGTTCTTTGGTGTGGGCCTTTTTTTGAGTCGAGTGCATCAGATCACCCCGCTGCTATTTGCAACATATGTCTCAAGCGTATCTCGCGTGGCCTAAACATCAGCCGCTTGGGGACCACATGCTTGACCAGACATATGTTGACCTGCCATGCAGCTCGTTGGCAAGTGTACCTTAAAGACCCACACCAAAGAACAAAGCGGACCTCTCCTTGCTCCTCATCAGCTGGGATCTCCAACCCCACTATACCTTCAGTCCTCTCTGAAACCTGCACTGAGAGGAATGAAGGTGTAGAATTAGGTGTGTCACAGCCAAGTACTTGCGGGCACTCTGCTAGCAGTACACTGACGTCCGATTGGAGCAGGCAAATTTCCTTGCCCCAGCTGCTGGACCGTCGAAAGAAGTTCATTCCCAGCCATCCACATGCCCAGCGGTTGAATGCTAGCTTGGCTAAATTGCTCGGCCCCCTTCCGTGAGTTTGGGCAATGTGCGGTTCCTCAGTGGCAGTGTTACGTACCTGGTGGGATGAGCCTGATTAGCAGAGGGAGGCTTCTCTTACTCCTCTGACTCTGGGCCTCTGATAGAGCAAACAGGTGGCGCAGGAGTGCAGAGTTGCACGAGGGCCGGTAGTCGTGCTATCTGCTGGGCGTCCAGTTGAATGGCGTGCCAGATGACGGTGGATGACCGAATGCAGGAGATGCAGGTCAACGGTACCAGAACTCCACAGACTGGAAGGCAGAGGCAGGAGCAGGGTCAGGCAAGCCGGGTCATACACAGGACAGTCAGATGAGGTACAGGTTCAGAGGCTGGAGAATAGTCTAGGTTCAGGCCGGGGTCGATGCAGGCAGAGAGCAGGAATAGTCAGAGCAGGCCAGGTAAGTAACAGGAATCAGATGCAGGTTGCAGGAAACAGGAGTCTCACAGGAACGCTGTAGACAAGGCAGCACCGGGTCTGTGCACTGATCCGGTTTAAATAGGCACTTCATGGATCACATGGTGCGCCGTGCACGTTGATGCGCCGATGCGCACGCCGATGCGCACGCTGATGCGCCGATGCGCATGCGCTAACCTACGTTAGCACGCGCCAACGCAGCTTCCTTGACACAAGTTCGGGGAGCAGGAGTTAATCTGCGGGGAACATTCCTTCCTCTAGCCAGCCTTTCCTGACATTGCCCCCCCCCAACGGGCAGCCTCCGGATGCCCAATTGGGCCAATTTCTCTGGATGGGAACGATTGAATGCTTGGATAAGTCTCTTGGCATGAATGTTATCTTCTGGTTCCCAGGAATTTTCCTCTGGACCATAACCCTTCCACTTGATCAGGTACTGGGTCTGGTTTCTTCTTCTTCTGCAATCTATAATTGCCTCAACTTCATATTCCTCTTCCCCATCAACCATCATCGGTTCGGGTGGACCCGGACTCCTCTCAGGAAAAGGGTCAGGAATTGCAGGCTTTAGTAAGGTTACGTGGAAGACCGGATGAATTCTGAAGGAGCCAGGCAGCTCTAGCTCATAGGCAACATCATTGATTTTTCTTTTCAGTGGGAATGGTCCCAAAAACTTAGGTCCTAGTTTCTTTGATGGGCAAGCCAGTTTTAAATTTGTAGTGGACAGCCATACCAGATTGCCCGGTTCCAAGACCAACTCCGCCCTGTCTCTTCCTGTCAAAGGCTCTTTTACTGTATTCCTGCGCTTTTGTTATCGCTTCTTGAAGCAGCTTGTTATTAGTTTCAAAGAAGGTCACTGTTTCTGAAACGGCTGGAACAGAACATTCCGGGATTTCGCTGGGCAGGAACGATGGATGAAAGCCGTAATTGGCAAAGAAAGGAGATTGTCCAGTAGCAGAGTGCCTGGAATTATTATAGGCGAATTCAGCCAATGGCAACAATGATACCCAGTCATTCTGAGAAAACGAAGAGAAGCAGCGTAAGTACTGCTCCAAGGTCTGGTTAGTCCTCTCCGTTTGCCCATTAGTTTGAGGGTGGTAGGCTGAGGAGAAGGACAACTCAATTTCCAGAGTTTCGGCAAGAGATTTCCAAAATCTTGAGGTAAATTGAACCCCCCCGTCAGACACAATGTTAGCTGGGATTCCATGGAGCCTCACTATTTCTTTGATGAAAATCCGTGCCGTCTCAGGAGCAGACGGGGTGCCGACCAGGGGTATGAAATGTGCCATTTTAGACAAACGATCAACAACCACATAGATGGCTGTACAACCCTCAGATGGGGGAAGCTCGACAATGAAATCCATTGAAATCATTTTCCAGGGTCTATCTGGGATTGGTGAAGGCTTAAGCAGACCCCATGCTTTGGTCCTGTTGGTCTTGTTCCGAATACATGTAGTACATAATTCCACATACTTCCTGCAGTCTTTTTCAAGGTGAGGCCACCAAAAGGTACGTTGTACAAGTTTGGAAGTTTTACTGATTCCAAAATGTCCCGCTAAAGCATGATCATGGCACAGGCTTAGAACAGAGACACGCACATTTTCAGGTACAAAGATCCTGTCTTGTGCCACAGTAGACCGTCCTTTACTTGTAAGGATGTCTCCGGGGGTGAGGGAAGTCCCACAGAGGCCTGCCTAATTCGGGACAACAGATCTTCTTGTAAAAGAAGGAAGTTTCCTGACGACAGGATGGTGTCGGGAAGCGCAGATTCTTCAGACTCACCGAACATACGGGACAGAGCATCTGGCTTGGTATTTTTTGACCCAGGCCTGTAAGTGATGTGGAAGACAAACCGGGTAAAAAAAAAGTGCCCATCTGGCCTGACGGGGTTTTAAGCGTCTTGCTGTTCTCAAATATTCTAGGTTCTTGTGGTCAGTAAAAATTAGTATTGGGTGAGCCGCCCCTTCCAAAAGATACCTCCACTCTTCCAGCGCAGCCTTAATTGCAAGAAGTTCACGGTCACCCACGTCATAATTCCTTTCTGCAGATGATAATTTACGGGAAAAGAATGCCACCGGGT
The DNA here is from genome assembly GCA_029206835.1 of Rana muscosa. NCBI lineage: Eukaryota > Metazoa > Chordata > Amphibia > Anura > Ranidae > Rana > Rana muscosa. Next base: position 408,971,647 of record CM055123.1, read on the forward strand.
GTAGAAGAGCCTTGACCCCTTGACGTTGGGAGAGCACTGCTCCCACTGCTGATTCGGATGCCTCAACTTCCAGGACGTATGGTAGGGCTGGATCGGGATGTTTTAGAATAGATGCAGAGGTGAACAACCTCTTCAGGTTTTCAAAAGCAGACTGAGCTTCAGGAGTCCAGGAGAACCGGTTGTTGTGCTTAGTCAACTGTGTGATTGGTGAAATGATGGCAGAGAATCCCTTGATGAATTTTCGATAGAAATTCGCAAATCCTACGAAACGTTGTATTCCTTTCTTGTCGATGGGAACCGGCCAATCCAGGATGGCTGTGACCTTCTGGGGGTCCATCCTAATACCTTCTGTGGAGATTATCAAACCCAGGAACTGGATGCTCTGGCTCTCGAACTTGCATTTTTCTGGTTTGGCATACAAACCATGTTGGCGTAGACGAGTCAGCACCTTTTTCACATGCCCTTGATGAACCTCTAGAGAGGAGAAAAAATCAGAATATCGTCTAAATAGACAATAACGAAAAGATCCAGGAAGTCTCGAAAAATGTCATTGACAAAGTGCTGAAACGTAGCAGGGGCATTGCACAACCCGAAGGGCATCACTAAGTACTCGTAATGCCCGAATCGGGTACGAAATGTAGTCTTCCATTCATCTCCAGTCCGTATTCGCACCAGATTGTATGCCCCTCGAAGATCCAATTTCGTAAAGATGGTTGCCGATCTCAGCCTTTGAAATAGTTCAGGTACCAGGGGTAGAGGGTATCGGTTCTTTACTGTGACCCTATTGAGTTCACGGTAATCCACACAAGGTCTAAGTGAATGGTCCTTCTTTTCCACAAAGAAAATGCCCGCCCCAGCTGGAGAGGTAGATGGACGGATGAATCCTTTCCTTAGGCTTTCGTCGATGTAGTCCTTTAGAGCCACCAGTTCAAGTTCAGTTAAGGGAAAGATTCTACCAAAAGGTACCTCGGCCCCTGGAAGTAACTCAATTGGGCAGTCATATGCCCTATGAGGTGGAAGGGTTTCTGCCCCCTTTTTACTGAAGACATCTAGGAAGTCTCGGTATGCAACAGGAATGGAAGAACATGCTTCAGGGTCAGAGTCCATAGATAACAGAGTTTGTGGTTGACGTGAAGGTACCGGCAAGCAGTGTTGTTGGCAGTAGTGTGAGTGGAACTGAATTTCTTGTGAGGTCCAATCGATGTACGGGTTATGTGCCTTTAGCCAGGGCATGCCCAATATAATGGGAAACAGAGGTGAGGCTATGGCATCTAGCCGCAACAGTTCTCTGTGACTGGTAGTAATGGTAGTAGGCAAAGGAACAGTCTCTTGGGTGACTAGTCCAGACTTAATGATAAACCCATCTGCAAGGTGAACAGAAAGTCCTTAGGCCTTGGGTTGCAGAGGTATCTGGTGTTCAGCAGCAAAAGCAAGATCGATGAAGCAGCTGCAGGCCCCGGAGTCCACTATGGCTGACACTTGAATAGTTCTTCCAGGGAGCTGCAACTGGATAGGAAGGGCCAGATGAGGAGAGACGCTGGGCTGAGTTGGAGTTTCAGCAGGAGACATAGACAAGCACTTCCGGAGCTTGGTTGGGCAAGTTCTCACATAGTGGCCTGGTTCCCCGCAGTATAAGCACAGGTTCTTCGAGCGACGGCGTTGACGTTCCTCACTGGTAAGTGAAGAATGAGACAAGCCCAGCTGCATGGGTTTGGAGGCTTCGGGAACTGATACTGCAGTTTCAGAAGAGTCTGGACGTGATGAACTGACAACCTGTGGCAACATCCGTGCAGAGTGAAATTGACAGTTAGATCTTTCAGACCTGCGTTCTCTTAGTCTCCGGTCAATCTGAATTAATAATTTTATAAGGTCTTCAAGAGGGGATGGAACACCAACCCGGGCTAGTTCATCTTTCAGAGCTTCTGACATGCCCATGCGGAACTGATAACAAAGGGCTGCATCATTCCAATTAGTATCGGTGCTCCAGCGCCTGAAATCTGATGCATAGTCCTCGGCTGCACGGCGACCCTGCTGGAGTGTATGGAGGGCAGCCCCTGCAGTAGCGGCTCGTTGGGGATCATCATAGATTCGGGCCATGTCTTCGAAGAAGGTGGTCAAGGATGCTAATGAGGCAGACTTCCTTTCCAATAGACGGTGAGCCCATGATTGGGGCTCACCCTGCAACAAGGAGATAACAAATCCCACTTTAGTAGTCTCCAGAAGGAAGGTGCGGGGTTGTAGAGTAAAGTACAGTTCGCAGGCCGTACAAAAAGTCCTGAACTGGCTGCGGTCCCCGAAGAATCTTTCAGGGATAGGGACTCTGGGTTCTGGTGATGGCATCACAACTGCGGAAGCAGCATTGAAACTAGCAGATGGAGATAGAGTCCGGAACTGTTCCTTCAGCTGAGTATAGTCTATCTGTAAGTCCTTTACAGCTCGTGTGAGGCCGGCCAGGTGTTGACATAGTTCATCCACAGGAGAAGCTCCCCGCTCAGGCTCAGACATGGCTGCCTTGTACTGTTACGTACCTGGTGGGATGAGCCTGATTAGCAGAGGGAGGCTTCTCTTACTCCTCTGACTCTGGGCCCCTGATAGAGCAAACAGGTGGCGCAGGAGTGCAGAGTTGCACGAGGGCCGGTAGTCGTGCTATCTGCTGGGCGTCCAGTTGAATGGCGTGCCAGATGACGGTGGATGACCGAATGCAGGAGATGCAGGTCAACGGTACCAGAACTCCACAGACTGGAAGGCAGAGGCAGGAGCAGGGTCAGGCAAGCCGGGTCATACACAGGACAGTCAGATGAGGTACAGGTTCAGAGGCTGGAGAATAGTCTAGGTTCAGGCCGGGGTCGATGCAGGCAGAGAGCAGGAATAGTCAGAGCAGGCCAGGTAAGTAACAGGAATCAGATGCAGGTTGCAGGAAACAGGAGTCTCACGGGAACGCTGTAGACAAGGCAGCACCGGGTCTGTGCACTGATCCGGTTTAAATAGGCACTTCATGGATCACATGGTGCGCCGTGCACGTTGATGCGCCGATGCGCACGCTGATGCGCCGATGCACATGCACTAACCTACGTTAGCACGCGCCAACGCAGCTTCCTTGACACAAGTTCGGGGAGCAGGAGTTAATCTGCGGGGAACATTCCTTCCTCTAGCCAGCCTTTCCTGACCGGCAGGTTCCCAAACGCCACTTTTTCTCACGGAAGGCGATTCCGGCTCTCTACTGGCATGTGGAAAGCAATGTCCATGCCTCGCTGGACAGGGCGGTCAGCGGTAAGATGCATATTACCGCTGACTCATGGTCCAGCAGGCATGGACAGGGACGTTACCTTTCTTTCACGGCCCATTGGGTCACTCTTTTGGCAGCTGGGAAGAATGCAGGACAAGGTTCAGTAGTGTTGGAGGTTGTTCTGCTGCCACGCCTCCATAATGCTACTACTGGTTGTGACACACCTCTCTCCTCCACCCCCTCCTCTTCTTCTTCCTCCATGGCCTCTTCCTGTGCTTTGTCCTCGGAGCTAGTGGTGCTTCGTAGGCGTTCAAGGGGCTACGCAAGTACGCAGGCAAAAAGATGCCATGCCGTGCTTGCGCTGGTGTGTTTGGGGGACAGGAGCCACACTGGGGCAGAGGTTCTGTCAGCTCTGCAGGGGCAGGCCGAGAGGTGGTTGACTCCAAGCCAGCTTAAGTCAGGAATGGTGGTTTGCGACAATGGCACAAACCTCCTCTCCGCCCTCCGACAGGGACAACTGACCCATGTGCCCTGTGTGGCTCACGTCCTTAACCTGGTGGTGCTGCGGTTCTTGGGCAGGTACCCGGGCTTAGAGGATGTCCTGAGGCAGGCCAGGAAAGTCTGTGTGCATTTCCGCAGATCATATAATGCCAGTGCTCGCCTGGCTGAGCTGCAAAAGGAGTTGAACCTGCCCAAGAACCGCCTTATATGTGACATGCCCACCAGGTGGAACTCAACGTTGGCTATGCTGCAGCGGCTACACACGCAGCAGAGGGCCATCAATGAGTACCTGTGCGACTACGGCACCAGGACAGGGTCAGGGGGGCTCGGGTTTTTTTCACCACGCCAGTGGGGCATGATCAGGGATGCATGCACTGTCCTGGCACCATTTGAGGAGGCCACGAGGATGGTGAGCAGTGACAGTGCATGCATCAGTGACACTGTACCTCTTGTCCACCTGTTGGAGCATACGCTGCGTGGAATAATGGACAGGGCACTTGAGGCAGAACAGAGGCGGGAGGAGGAGGACTTCCTTGCCTCTCAAGGCCCCCTTTACCCAGACAGTGTTCCTTCTGTCCCACCCATCACACAGGAAGAGGACGAGGACAAGGAGGAAGAGGATGAGGAGGAGGATTGTGTCAGCATGGAGGTGGAGCCTGGCACTCAGCATCAACAGCAGAAGTCTTTTAGGGATGATTTACAGTCCCAAGAAACCCGTGGACTTGTACGTGGCTGGTAGGAGGTGGCTGCAGATCATGTCGTCCTTAGTGACCCAGAGGACTCCGGACCGAATGCCTCAGCTAACCTACGCTGCATGGCCTCCCTGATCCTGCAAAGTCTGCGGAAGGATCCTCGTATTCTTTGGATCAAGGAGAGGGACCATTACTGTCTGGCCACTCTCCTTGATCCATGGTACAAGGGTAAGGTTGCGGACCTTATCTTGCCGTCGCAGAGGGAGCAGAGGATGAGACATCTCCAGGAGGCCTTGCAGAAAGGTCTGTGCATTGCGTTCCCAGAGACTGGGAGGTTACAAACTCCTGGTCCTGGACAACGAGTTGCTGAGGCTTCGGTCAGTAGCAGAAGGAGCGGTGGAGAAGGTGGCCATCTGACCGATGCGTTCAGACAATTTTTTAGTCCGCAGCCCCAAGGTATGATCGGTTGCAGCAACCATTGCCAGCGTCTGATATACATGGTGCAGGAATACCTACGGTCAAGGTCAGACTTGGACACCTTTCCCACCGAAAATCCTCTGGCTTACTGGGTCTTGAGGATGGATCACTGACCAGAGCTTGCACAGTATGCAATTGAGCTACTGGCCTGTCCTGCATCCAGCGTTCTTTCGGAACGCACATTCAGTGCTGCTGGAGGCTTTGTCACCGATCACAGGGTGCGCCTGTCCACCGACTCGGTTGATCGACTGACCTTCATAAAGATGAACCAGTCTTGGATTACCACCAGCTACCAAGCACCTGAAGCTGACGTAACAGAATATTTTGAAATGTCACATCCCTTCAAGACTGTCTATGCTGATGCTGAGTGACTGTCCTGTTATGTTGACTGACTATCCTCTTCCTCCTCAATGATCTGATTCCTGATAATAGCTTGGAAGTACATTTTTGTTTCTGGGTGCCGCCACCAGTGGCTAAGGCCCAATTTGTCAGCCCCTGTTTAACAGGGGCATGTTATTACAATTTTTTATGCAATGCTTTGCAGCAGGGCTCATTCCTGCACTCCAACTAGAGTATCTGGGAGAGGTTGCAGTGTCGTGGCACCAGCACCAGTGCCTAAGGCCCAATTTTTTAACCCCTGTTTAACAGGGGCGTGTAATTACAATTTTTGATGCAAAACTTTGCAACAGGGCTCATTGCTGTGCTCCAAGTACAGTATCTGTGAGGGGTTGCAGTGTTGTGGCACCAGTGCCTAAGGCCCAATTTTTCAGCCCCTGTTTAACAGGGGCGTGTAATTACAATTTTTGATGCAATACTTTGCAACAGGGCTCATTGCTGTGCTCCAAGTACAGTATCTGTGAGGGGTTGCAGTGTTGTGGCACCAGTGCCTAAGGCCCAATTTGTCTGCCCCTGTTCAACAGGGGCATGTAATTACAATTCTTGATCTAATAATTCACAGCAGGGCCCATTCCTGCACCCACCAAGAGTAACTGTGAGGGCTTACAGTGTTGTGGCAACACCACCACCACCAAAGGCCCAATTTTTCTGCCCCTGTTCAACAGGGGCATGCAATTACAATTCTTGATCTAATAATTTACAGCAGGGCCCATTCATGCGCCCACCAAGAGTAACTGTGAGGGCTTACAGTGTTGTAGCACCAGGACCACCACCAAAGGCCCAATTTTTCCTACCACTGTTCAACAATGGAATGTAATTAGAATTCCTGATATAATAGCTCACAGCAGGGCGTTCCCGCGCCCACCAAGAGTAACTGTGAGGGCTCACAGTGTTGTGGCAACACCAACACCTAAGGGGCAAATTTCAGCAGAGTATATACGGCAGGCCCCTACTTTCAAACATCCAACTTACAAACGACTCCTACTTGCAAACGGAAGGAGACAACAGGAAGTGAGAGAAAATCTACCCCTAGGAAGGGAAATTCTCTCCTGTAAGAGTTAAAGGGGTTGTAAAGGTTCGTTTTTTATTTTCTAAATAGGTTCCTTTAAGCTAGTGCATTGTTGGTTCACTTACCTTTTCCTTTGATTTTCCTTCTAAATATTTTTTTTCTTTGTTTTCTTTGTCTGAATTTCTCACTTCCTGTTCCTCCTCAGTAAGCTGTTCAGTAAGCTGTTCTGGCTGACTCCACACCACTCGGATGATGGTGTGAAGTTTAGTAAGGAGAAACAGGAAGTGAGAAATTCAGACAAAGAAAAAAAACATTTAGAAGGGAAATCAAAGGAAAAGGTAAGTGAACCAACAATGCACTAGCTTAAAGGAACCTATTTAGAAAATAAAAAACAAACCTTTACAACCCCTTCAATATGGGAAAAAGGTGTCTCCTCTCTACTGATGGTTTATCACCAATCCTTGTTTCAATAAAAACCCCACTTTTCCAAAAACATTTGTCATTGGGACGGAAAGTGAGGTGTAATGTTCTGAACAGGTGCACAGACAGCAAAACAAATGTTACAGGGGTGATAACCCTTCCCTATGTTCTCCAAAAAGCTTAAAAATAGAGTTTTTGGCTGCAGCTACACTTAAAAATGTACCTGTTCCAAATTACAAACAGATTCTACTTAAGAACAAACCTACAGTCCCTGTCTTGTTTGCACCGCCTGTATACTGCTGTTCAGAGTATATAGGGTTTCTAGGTATAGGGTTTTATTTTGGGTGCGGGGTTCCCCTTAATATCCATACAAGACCCAAAGGGGCTGGTAATGGGGTGGGGGTTGATAGGGTAGCCATGCCATTTTTCTCAAAGATTTTCATCCATATTGCCAGGACAAGACATGACATTAAAGCCGCAAGCAGTTTTAAATGGCTTTTTTTCCTTTACAAATATCATTTTGTGCAGGGACAGTTCTAAACACGGGAAACACATGCCACTTCACAGGCATACTTTAGACACCCCCAGGTACGGTATTTAAAGGAATATTTCACTTTTTTTTTTCACTTTATGCATCATTAAAATGACTGCTCCATAAAAACGTCAGTTTTTAAAACTTCTTTTTGCATTGATACATGTCCCCTGGGGCAGAACCCGGGTCCCCAAACCCTTTTTAGGACAATAACATGCATATTAGCCGTTATAATTAGCACTTTAGATTTCGAACGTTCGCGTCTATTGTATTTAATAGGGTTCTAACGTTCACGCGAACTTTCGGTCCGTTCGCAGGTTCTGGTGCGAACCGAACAGGGAGGTATTCGGCTCATCCCTATTGCTGAGGCTTCGGTCAGTCACAGAAGGAGCGGTGTAGAAGGTGGCCTTCTGACGGATGCGTTCAGACAATTTTTTAGTCTGTAGCCCCAAGGTATGATCGGTTCCAGCAACCATCACCAGCGTCTGATTTACATGGTGCAGGAATACCTAGGGGAAAGATCAGACTTGGACACCTTTCCCACCGAAAATCCTCTGGCTTACTGGGTCTCGAGGATGGATCACTGGCCAGAGCTTGCACAGTATGCAATTGAGCTACTGGCCTGTCCTGCATCCAACGTTCTTTCGGAACGCACATTCAGTGCTGCTGGAGGCTTTGTAACTGATAACAGGGTGCGCCTGTCCATCGAATCAGTCGATCGGCTGACCTTCGTAAAAATGAATCAGTCTTGGATCACCAGCTACCAAGCACCTGATGCTGATGTAACGAATAATTTTTTTTTGAATGTCAGATCCCTTCAAGACTGCCTATGCTGATGCTGAGTGACTATCCTCTTCCTCCTCAATGTTCATGCTGATAGCTTGTATGAAAATTTTTGGTTCTAGGCACCACCACCAGTGGCTAAGGCCCAATTTTTCTTCCCCTGTTTAACAGGGGCGTGTAATTACAATTTTTGCTGCAATCATTTTCAGCAGGGCTCATTCATGCGCTCCAACTAGAGTTTCTGTGAGGGGTTGCAGTGTTCTGGCACCAGTGCCTAACGCCAATTTTTCTGCCCCAGTTTAAACAGGGGCGTGTAATTACAATTTTTGCTACAATAATTTTCAGCAGGGCTCATTCATGCGCTCCAACTAGAGTTTCTGTGAGTGGTTGCAGTGTTGTGGCACCAGCACCTGTGCCTAAGGCCCAATTTTTCTGCCCCTGTTCAACAGGGGCATGTAATTACAATTCTTGATCTAATATTTCACAGCAGGGCCCGTTCCTGCGCCCACCAAGAGTAACTGTGAGGCCTTACAGTTTTGTGGCAACACCAACACCTAAGGCCCAAATTTCTGCAGAGTATATTGGGCAGGCCACTACTTTCAAACATCAGACTTTCAAACGACTCCTACTTACAAACGGAGGGAGACGACAGGAGAGAAAATCTACCCCTAGGAAGGGAAATTCTCTCCTGTAAGAGTTAATATGGGAAAAAGGTGTCTCTTCTCTACTGATGCTTTATCACCAATCCTTGTTTCAATAAAAACCCCAAATTTTCTAAATCCAATTGTCATTGGGACAGAAAGTGAGGTGAAATCTTCTGAACAGGTGCACAGACAGCAAAACAAACGTTACAGGGGTGATAACCCTTCCCTATGTTTTCCAAAAAGCTTAAAAATAGATTTTTTGGCTGGAGCTACACTTTAAAAATGTACCAGTTCAAAATTACAAACAGATTCTACTTAAGAACAAAACCTACAGTCCCTGTCTTGTTTGCACCGCCTGTATACTGCTGTTCAGAGTATATAGGGCCTGGGGGCCCCACGCCTTTCCTATTTTTTTATTTGGGTGCGGGGTTCCCCTTAATATCCATACAAGACCCAAAGGGGCTGGTAATTGCCTGGGGGGGGGGGACCCATGCCATTTTTCTCAATCATTTTCATCCATATTGCCAGGACCAGACATTACATTAAAGCCGCAAGCAGTTTTAAATGACTTTTATTCCTTTAGAAATGTCATTTTGTCCAGGGACAGTTATAAATACGGGAAACACGCACCACTTTACAGGCATACTATAGACACCCCCCAGGTACGATATTTAAAAGGAATATTTAACTTTTATTTTTTCACTTTAAGCATCATTAAAATCACTGCTCCTGAAAAAACGGTAGTTTTTAAAACTTTTTTTGGTATTTATACAGGTACCCTGGGGCAGGACCTGGGTCCCCATACCCTTTTTTACGACAATAACTTCCATATTATGTATGTGTATATATAATACACATACATATCATACATATCTGTATGTGTGAATGCATGTGTCTGTATGTGTCTGTATGTGTGTGCATGTGTGTGTGTGTGTGTGTGTGTGTGTGTGTGTGTGTGTGTGTGTGTGTGTGTGTGTGTGTGTGTATGTTACTTTTAATCCTGACCCCCCATTCCTGTACCATCAGAACTGCTTTTGTAGGGCTTGTTTGTGATAGCAGCCAGGACTGCTACTCCTCTGAAAAGCAATCCATGCACAGATTGCTTTTTAGAGACATTCGACAGCAGGGTTGCCAACTTTCAGTAAATTTACGAACAGTTTGTAAAATCCGTACTTTTTGCATCTGTCCTTGAATGTCCATTACAGACATGTAGGCTGCATGTCTGTAACTGACATTCATGGACAGATGCAACAATTATGGATTTTAAAAGCTGTTTGTAAATTTACTGAAAGTTGGCAACCCTGTTCGACAGGTGGTAAAGAGGCATTATGTTGCCTCCTCACCACCTGTTTTAAGCCTGTAAATTCAGCATCACTACACCGCAACCATGCAATGCACACAGTTGTGGGGTAGTTGCAGTGCAGCCCCATTCACCCTGGGTATACCTCCAGCTGCAGCCACAGCATGCGTATACCCCCAGCTGCTGCCTCTGCAGCTAAAGGGGGAGAAGTTGGGGTGGTAAAAACAGCTCAACCATGTGGTTTTACCGCCCCTCCAACCTGACATGTGAACAAGCCCTTGGTTCACATCTGTGTGGCTGCGTGTAGGGCAGCTCATTAATTTCAATGGGCTTCCCTACCCACAAAAATGCAGGGAAGGAAGTCCCCGACTTATTTTTTTTTAAATTGCACTGCACCAAAAGCACCCCATGTTTTCCAATGTTTGGAGTACCATTAAAAATTAATGTTACCCCTAAAGAGCAGAGCATTCGTCTGTGTGTCTGGAACAAGCGCGATTTTGTGCATGTTCCGCAACACACAGTAACATGAACCAAGTCTTGGACTGGGGTGCCTCAAGACTGAAAATACTTTTTAAGGGCGCCCTGACTGGAAAAAGGTTGAGAAACACTGATATAGAGCATATAGTGCAGGGGTCAGGAGTATGTAATGTACAACATAGAGTATATGGTGCAGGGGTCAGGAGTATGTAATGTACAATATAAATTATATAGTGAAGGATCAGGATTCATAATATTGATGTTCAGTAATCAGTGGTGGATTAAATGTTTACTGGAGACAAGTTGCAGATGTCCCACACCGCTGCCTCCCATCTCCTGAGACTGCACTCAGTGACTTGGGTCTGAGAGCAAGTTACCCCAGAAGAATTGCAAAGATAGAGATCCTGCTATACCCTGGCATGGGGCAGAAGACCCAAGACACATGCTACTGGTGCCTAGGTTGAGCAATGCCTATAGTGAGAGTCAACATTTTGCTGCCAGCTGAACCCCAGAATCTCCATAAATCCAGTCTAGATCCATAAATTGTGTCTGCAGCACAGAGAAGGGAGCTTATCTGAGAGAAATACAGGAATACAGGACGGGGAACACAGCTCAGGAAAGTGACCAGGAGATTACAGGCTGATAACCCCCAGTCCCCGCCCTACTCTGGACCAATCAGTGAGCAGTATGGGTGGAGGAATGGATTTAGTGTTAATGACCCACCTGTGCTGATCTCTGTAGGAGTGTCCTCCTCTATAAATGTCCCCGTTATTCCATCCTCCTCCATAGACTGCTGATCACCCCTCACATACGTCTCTTCTTCTTCTGATTTCACCTCAAATTCTATATCGATTGGATCTCCACTCTAAACCAAGAAAATGGGAGAGAATATCATCTGTAAAATAGGAGCTTTAATATTGTGAGATCACATAAAAAATCCACACATTGTCACTGTAAGTGTATGTTCTAGATTCTCCGTCCCACCAACCTTGTAACAGTGAGGGATGGTGTGACCTTCCTGTGTGGAATCCCAGGAATACAGAGGACGGGGACATCTCTCTGGTGGGTTTCTGTAGCTGGATGACTCCACCATGGTGTCCTGGTACAGATCTTTGTGTCCTTTTGGAAACTCCTCCATCCCCCCATCCTCATCATCCTCCTCTTTTATCTCTTCTTTAACCTCAACTTTAGAATCTCTCAGGTTTCCACACTGAATATATAATAAAAATGACATCAATTGTAACAATGTAGATAATGTACAGATCCTAATGATACTATCAGTGATTGTTCCTCATCTACCTGATGATGGTGGGGGATGGTGTGACCTTCCTGTGTGGAATCCCGGGAATACAGAGGACGGGGACATCTCTCTGGTGGGTTTCTGTTATTAGGCGGCTCCATCATATGCTTGTGTCCTGAAAGCTCCTTCATTACACCATATTCCTTGTCCTCTTCCTTGTACTCTTCTTTAATAACAATATTATAATCCTCAAGGTTTACACTCTGAATATATAATAAAACATTTATTGTAACAAACATGATTGTGTATAAATCATAACTACTAATAATTGTAATATGGCGATTTTTACCTACCTCACTTATACGCTTAATGATACATCAAATAAGTGAGTACAACCTTGTCTATATAAGAACCAACCAATGCGGTTGCAGCTATAACCAATAAAATCAGTAACCAATGATAACTTGCAAAAAGGATAACAATCTAATTTATTTATACAGAAAAGAAACACTAGGATAATCAGATATTACCAAATATAATGTAGCTGATAAAACTCTTGAAGCAAGGATGTTATTAATAAAATACAAAGTAAGTAATATATAAAAAAGGATGTTGCAATGTAAAAAAATAATAATTTACTAATACAAATTTATGAATATTGACATAGGTCTGGAATTTGTTAAGGTTCTTAGTAGGGGCAAATTTATGTATATATATTATATATATATTACAATATGTTTCGATTTATTGTCTGTTTTTTTTTTTTTTTTCTTAAATAATACTGTGTTCATGCTGTTTCCATATGCTGTAAGGGTGTCAGCTGTGATGCAGGTGTCTTATTACACGCTTTCTAGTTCCCTGTGGGAATTTTAATTTTATTTGTATAATGTTTTTTAAAAATTTGAATGTATTTTAACCACTTGACCACTGGGCACTTAAACCCCGTTAATAACCAGACCAATTTTCAGCTTTCGGTGCTCTCACATTTTGAATGACAATTACTCAGTCATACAACACTGTACCCATATGAATTTTTTGTCCTTTTTTTCACACAAATAGAGCTTTCTTTTGGTGGTATTTAATCACTGTTGGGTTTTTTATTTTTTGCGCTATAAGAGAAAAAAGACTGAAAATTTTGTAAAAAAATGATTTTTTTTTTCGTTTCTGTTATAAAATTTTGCAAATTACTATTTTTTCTTCATAAATTTTGGCCAAAATGTATACTGCTACATATCTTTGGTAAAAATAAGTACAAATTGGTGGATATTATTTGGTCTTTGTGAAAGTTATAGAGTCCACAAGCTATGGTGCCAATATCTGAAAATTGATCACACCTGAAGTACTGACGGACGATCTCATTTCTTGAGACCCTAACATGCCAGAAAAGTACAAATACCCCCCAAATGACCCCTTTTTGGAAAGAAGACATTCCAAGGTATTCAGAAAGAGGCATTGTGAGTTTTTTGAAGTTGTCATTTTTTCCCACAATTCTTTGCAAAATCAAGATTTTTTTTTTCTCTTTCTTTTTTTTCACAAAATTGTCATATTAGCAGGTTATTTCTCACACACAGCATATGCATTCCACAAATTACACCCCAAAACACATTCTGCTATTCCTCCCGAGTATGGCGATACCACATGTGTGAGACTTTTACACAGCGTGGCCACATACAGAGGCCCAACATGCAGGGAGCACCTTCAGGCGTTCTGGAGCACCCAGGCCAATTCTGACATTTCTCTCCTACATGTAAAAATCATCATTTATTTGCTAGAAAATTACATAGAACCCCAAAACATTATATATGTTTTTTTAGCAAAGACCTTAGAGAATATAATGGTGGTTGTTGCAACTTTTTATCTCGCACGATATTTGCGCAGCAATTTTTTTAACGCGTTTTTTACGGAAAAAAAATGTTTTGTGCTTAAAAAAAAAACAAAAAACAGTAAAGTTAGCCCAATGTTTTTGCATAATGTGAAAGATGAAGTTACGCCGAGTAAATAGATACCTAACATGTCACCCTTAAAAATTGCACACACTTGTGGAATGGCGCCAAACTTCGCTACTTAAAAAAATCCCCATAGGCAACGCTTTAAATATTTTTACTGGTTACATGATTTTAGTTACAGAGGAGGTCTAGGGACAAAATGATTGCTCTCGCTCTAACGTTCGCAGAGATACCTCACATGTGTGGTTTGAAAACCGTTTTCATATGTGGGCGGGACTTACGTATGCGTTCGCTTCTGTATGCGAGCTCACAGGGACAGGGGCGCTTTAAAAAATATATATTTTTTTTTATTGTTCATTTTACTTTATTTATTTTAGTTTGACATGTTTTTACGCCCCAAAAATTTTTTTGATCACTTTTATACCTATTACAAGGAACGTAAACATCCCTTGTAATAGGAATATGGCATGACAGGTCCTCTTTACAGTGAGATATGGGGTCAATAAGACCCCACATCTCACCTCTAGGCTGGGAAGCCTGAAAAAAAAAACAAAAAAAAAACAATCCTGGCTTTGATCGTAGCGGTGAGTCGGTAGAAGCACCGGAGGGCAGCGGGAGGGGGGGACATCCCCTCTCGCCTCCCGTAAGAATGATCAAGCAGCGGAACAGCCGCTATGATTGTTCTTATGGTGTAGGGAATCGCCGGCTGAAAAAGCTGATATCTGAATGATGCCTGTAGCTGCTCCCATCATTCAGATATCCCCGCACAAAGTCAAGGACGTCATATGACGGCCGGCGGGCGGGAAGTGGGCATTGCGGAGTATTGCCGGGCATTGCGGAGTATTGCGGACTATGGCAGGGTATTGCCGAGTATGGCAGGGTATTGCACGGGGTATTGTACAGGGTATTGCAGGGTATTGCAGAGTATTGTGCAGGGTATTGCAGAGTATTGTGCAGGGTATTGCAGAGTATTGCGCAGGGTATTGCAGAGTATTGCACAGGGTATTGCAGAGGGTATTGCAGAGTATTGCGCAGGGTATTGCAGAGTATTGCGCAGGGTATTGCAGAGTATTGCTCAGGGTATTGCAGAGTATTTTGCAGAGTATTGCGCAGGGTATTGCAGAGTATTGCGCAGGGTATTGCAGAGTATTGCGCAGGGTATTGCAGAGTATTGCGCCAGGGTATTGCAGAGTATTGCGCCAGGGTATTGCAGAGTATTGCGCCAGGGTATTGCAGAGTATTGCGCCAGGGTATTGCAGAGTATTGCACCAGGGTATTGCAGAGTATTTTGCAGAGTATTGCAGAGTATTGCACCAGGGTATTTTGCAGAGTATTGCAGGGTATTTTGCAGAGTATTGGCAGGGTGTACTGCAGAGCATTGGCAGGGTATTGCACCAGGGATGGCTGAGCAGGGATGGATGGATGGCTGGATCTGTGACTGCAATTGTCACAGATCCAGCCCACAGAGCTGCTGCTGCCATCCGCTCCCTTCCCTCTCCTCTCACACTGTACCGATCGGTACAGAGAGGGGAGGGAGGAACCGGCGTCATCAAATGACGCCGGTCTGTTTACAAGTGATTGCTCCGTCATTTGACGGAGCTATCACGTGGTAAACGGCCGCTATCGGCGGCGATTTACCGCGATTCGTGATCCGCCGGGTCCTCTGGACCCGGCGGTCACGGAGTTTCCCGTGTGCGCGCCCCAGGGGGCGCGCGGGAGCGCGATTCTGGGAGGACGTTATATAACGTCCTCCCAGAGTTAAGCAACCACCTTGTCGACGTTATTTGTCGGCAGGTGGTTGTTAAGTGGTTAATAGTTGGTACGTCCTTTTACCATTATTGGGCTGCTTTCAGTATGAATGCAATGCCGATATTTAATTCTCCTTTGAGTTCCAGGTGTCTGCATACTTGTTTAGCAGGTTGCCATGGAGTTGGATTGTTTACCTCTCCATGAATGTCCGGACGTCAGCTTTCCCTTTGGTATAAATAGCGGGTGACTCACGTCGTCACGTTACCGCTGATGAAGTCCCGCCCCCTGGACGTAACGCGTGCGGAACGACGTGATTCTGCGTGACGTCACCCGCGTCCCATGCCGACATTCGTTGGATACACTTTGACATGCTGTACATCCTCCGCACTGAGGCACAGTGCTAATTTTGTAAGTTTATTTCTTGTTTTTATGATCATTAAATCCTTTTATACGGAGAGCACTAGATTTCTTTGCTTCTCATTTTAGATCTGGCCTCCTGGATCTGATTGTCTGGATTACTGGCTGTGAGACTGATTATCGCTCTAATTACTCCTTGTCTACCTGATGTGGATTCATTATAGCCTGGATGTCTGTTTTTCTCCTGGAGGAGGAACTGCTTAAGTGACCTGACTGACTAGCTCAGGGGTCCACTCGCTGAGGTGAGCTACTAACCATTACTAGTGGTGGAGGTCGTCACACAAGTCACTATAAAGAATCTAGAAGTCACCTACTGAACACATTTTGGTGTTTTTTAGTTTATATTGTACCTCAAAGAAAGACTCTTGGACTATCTCTATCCTTTGTAGTCTTCTAATCATATGTGTGTTTTTTATGTTTGCGCTGCACTGCCTTTTTACATGTATGGTCAGGATGGTCATTGTCTTGTCTATTTATTGTCAGTGCTGTTTGTTTAGAGGAACATATTACTGGAATTTATCTCCAAAATTTAAATAATGTTCTGGCCCGGTAAGTGGGGGAATGTTCTAATCCTGAAGGGGTTTATCTAGGTTTCCACACTATATATGTGTGTATCATTATCTGCTGGAGATAAAAGACCTCACAGGGACTATGGAGGAAGAGGACGGACATGACAGGGGGGTTACTGGGTGTATATATAAAATAAGATCTTATTACCTCCTTTTCTGCCATTTCCAGCAATGTCCCCTCTCTATGTCCTCTGGACTCACCTCTAACCTGGAACTTCCTGTTTGTACCTGACATCACTTCCTGTCTAGGTAGAGGTGAGATCACCACCCTGTGGAGCTCAGAGGTAATGCAGTGTCTTGAAGTATGAACACCACCTTGTGCTGTCTGTTTACTGTATATCCTTATAGATGGGGTCACCTCCACTCCCAACAAGCTGGAGAGAAATATATATATATAATATTCTTAGATTGTAATCTCTAACGAGCCGGGCCCTCCGATTCCTCTTGTATTGAATTGTATTGTAACTGTACTGTCTGCCCTCATGTTGCTGTGTAAACTGTCTGCACTATACAAATCCTGTAAAATAATAATATCTTATTTCCTCCTCTCCTGCCAGGGAAGTGTCTGGTTCCTACTCTGTAGATTGCTCTGTGATGTCACAGGAAACATGTGACCAGGAAGTAGGAAATAGAGGGCGGGAAAGTGAAGTGAATAGGAGGAGATACAGTATAGAGGAGGCTGAGAGCAGATCACACATTATTACCCTGAACATCTCTCCCTCCCCCTCCATCTTCTTTTATATTATATCCTCTCCGTATATCTGTCTGTATACACCTCTCTGTATACCTGTCCATATACCCTTCTCTGTATATCTGTCTGTATACTCCTCTCTGTATATCTGTCTGTATACCCCTCTCTGTATACCCCTCTCTGTATATCTGTCTGTATACCCCTCTCTGTATATCTGTCTGTATACAACTCTCTGTATATCTGTCTGTATACTCCTCTCTGTATATCTGTCTGTATACCCCTCTCTGTATATCTGTCTGTATACTCCTCTCTGTATATCTGTCTGTATATCCCTCTCTGTATATCTGTCTGTATACTCCTCTCTGTATACCTGTCTGTATACTCCTCTCTGTATATCTGTCTGTATACCCCTCTCTGTATATCTGTCTGTATACCCCTCTCTGTATATCTGTCTGTATACACCTCTCTGTATATACCTCTCTGTATATCTGTCTGTATACAACTCTCTGTATATCTGTCTGTATACACCTCTCTGTATACCCCTCTCTGTATATCTGTCTGTATACTCCTGTCATAAGTCAGATGTGATCAGAACTGTGTGGACTGCACAAGTGAACCAGACGTATTTAGGTGAAGAAAGTAATAATTTATTAGGAAACGTGAATAATATATAAACAAAACCACCTCCAATATCTCACAGTGCACAGCAAACCAATGTTAAACAAGACCCAAAAATAACAATAATCAGACGAGTATAATAACAATAATCAGACGAGTATAATAACAATAATCAGACGAGTATAATAACAATAATCAGACGAGTATATACAGCCAAAAGGGAATACCGGAATCGTAGTCTCAGCCAGGCCAGGGTCATAACAGGAGATCAGCAGATGGGGGACAAGGAGCAAGACGGACAGGGAGAGGGTGGAAGGGATCAGACAGCAGGGCAGGGATACAGGACTGACAGGAACAAGTACAAATAGGTTCGGGATCAGAGTCAGGTTCAGGCTACAGGAAACAGGTTCGGGATCAGAGCTAACATGTCAGGGCACAAGACGAAGCCAAGGCAAGGTGTATGTGAACTTGCCAGGTTTATTATACTATTACCTGCTATCAGGTGATGCCTAACTGCAGGAGGATATATCTGCTCCATACTGCCAGGATTCACCCGCTGGTGGACGCCAGTACTGCGGCCCAAAGATCACACAACACCAGCAGGGAAAGTCTCTCCTGACAGTTCCAAACTGTGAGGAGACACCTACTGGTGGACATCAGTACTGCATGCCAAATATCAGATAGTATTACCAACGGGTGGAACCTTTCCTGACAGTACCCCCCTCAAAGGAGTGACCACCGGACACTCCAACTAGCTGCTGCTGGGGAAAGTCCATGGCATCAAGCCGGGCAGCGGACAAAGCCACATCAGGTTGGGCATGAGGAAGGTCCATGGCTTTAAGCCAGGCAAAGTGCAGCTTGAGCTGAGCAGCGGGTACAGACACATCAGGCTGGGCAATAAGTACATCGAGCTGGGTAGCAGGCACAGGAATCTCAAGCTGAATAGCAGGCACATTGTGCTGGGCAGCAGGCACATTGAGCCGGGCAGCAGGCACACCGAACTGGGCGACAGGCACATAAAGCTGGTCAGCAGGCACAGGCACATCAATCTGGGCAGCAGGTACAGGCACATCAATCTGGGCAGCAGATACGGGCACATCAAGCTGGGAAACAGACATTGGCACATCAGGCTGGGCAGCAGACAGGGGCACTTCAGGCTGGGCAGCAGACGGAGGCTCATCAGGCTGGGCAGCAGACAGTGGCACATCAGGCTGGGCAGCAGACAGTGGCACATCAGGCTGGGCAGCAGACAGAGGCTCATCAGGCTGGGCAGCAAACAGAGGCTCATCAGGCTGGGCAACAAACAGGAACACATTAGGCTGGGCAGCAGGCTCCGCAGGCTGGGAAACAGGCAACGCAACCTCAGACCGGGAAATGGGCACCGGGACCTCAGACCGGGAAACTGGCACCGGGACCTCAGACCGGGAAACGGGCGCCGGAACCTCAGATCGGGAAACGGGCACTGGAACCTCAGACCGGGAAACGGGCAGCAGGCACATCGAGCCGGACGGCAGGCACACCGAACTGGGCGACATGGGACTAAGAGATAGAACTATCCCAGCCGAACACCTCCACAATGACAGGTTCCTTCCAAAGTGGAAGGAACTGTGTATTAACCATGGCATTTCTGTCATGGCCTTAATTGTGGAAGAGGAAAAAATTCAGCTAAATGAATATAGAGACCTTATAGAAAATAGTGCTAAACTTCTTGATCGGTTGAAAGAAAATTATGAGTTTGTTAAGCAAAACGATTTCCTGAAGAAAGAAATAGAGAAGGCACAACAGAACCTTAAAACCACCAAACAATCCAAGTACAGGAGAGACTTATTGGACTTTGAGAGAGACCAAATATTTGATTTAACAAAAAGAAGGGGGAGGAGTAATTCCTCCAGAAGAGGATATCGATCACAATCCCGAAACAGGAGGGACAGATCTTCAAATTCACCTAACGATGACGACATTCCACGAACAGTAACTTTTTTAGAGCAAGAGGGGACACAGGATGGTGCAACCTCTGCCCCCTCACAGGACAAAATAAGCTCCCAAAAACAGATGAAAGATGCTCAGAAGGGGAAACCCCAAAAACAAGGGAGGGGAGGCTCCCGTACGAGAAGCCAGAATCGTTAATAGATGAAAATACACCTGGTCAGGATATGAAGATCATAAATCTGTCCTCATTCCCCTTGTCCTTGGAACATATCAAACTTCTACAGCGGGGAATGACCTTCTCTCCAGTCAGCAACATGGATGAATTTACCATCTATAAAGATGTTGCCCTTTTTTTAAGGAAAGTCTTTTTCAAATCACTCTATGCACGGAATTCCTCTAATACATCTGAGGAACCTCTCCTAGATACAGATGATGAGAGGGCACTTGCAATCCTAAATTCCCTCTTGGAGGAAAATGAAAGTGCGGCAATACACATTTAAATTTAAATATCAAATCCAAAAAAATTTAAAATAAATAAAATAAAATGCCGCCACTGAACAAAAACCGATGGCTAAACATGTTCTTAGAATTGGCGCAAAAGGACTTAAGCGAAATAACCTGGGACCATAAAAACTATGATAATCTCTCACGTTTAGAACGTCAAGCATTAAAAGAACTTCAGGAAGCTAAAAGCATCATCATAAAGAGAAGCGTCAAGGGAGGAAACGTGGTCCTACTGAATGATAAGGACTATGAAATAGAGGTAAAGCGCCTACTGAGCGAAACAGACACATATTGTAAAATCACTTATGACCCCTTTCCAAAAGTGGTAATTGAACTCAACAACAGACTGGATGATGCGAAAGAGGCTGGATTACTCACAAAACAGGAATTTGAATATTTAATGGTGGAAGACTTCAATGTCCCCACTTTTTACTGTATCCCGAAGGTCCACAAATCGCTTGAAAAACCACCAGGGAGGCCCATTGTATCGGCCATACGTGGACCCCTAGATCGAGTTGGAAAGTATTTGGACTCACTCCTGAAAGAGATGGTCATACAACTGAAATCATATGTACAAGACACACGTCATGTCCTGGCCAAAATTGTAGAACTAAAAATAGAAGGAGAGGCCTGGTTATTGGGCATAGACGTTGAAGCATTGTACACCTCAATACCGCATGAATGCGGTATTAGAGCGGTTAAGACCTTTCTGGACCATTTTTATACAGAATATGGCCACCAAAATGAATTTATTGTTGACCTTTTACAATTTGTGTTATCTAACAACTTCTTTCAATTTTCTCCAAACTTTTACCAACAAATTAGTGGCACCTCTATGGGAGCAGCATGGGCTCCGGCATATGCATGCCTACATCTAGGGCTATGGGAAGAAGAGGAGGTCTATAATATGCCAATGTACCTTGACCATGTACATACATGGTTAAGGTACATTGATGACGTCCTGGTCATCTGGACCGGTGATGTCAATGACCTACACAATTTGATCAAGGAACTTAACATCAATACACGTAATATACGTTTGACCTACACGTATGATCGTTCGAAGGTAGCCTTCCTTGATTTACTTATTGAATTAAAAGATGGTAGAATTAACACCAGTACATTCCGTAAAAACACAGCTGCCAACACACTTTTACAAGCCGATAGCCACCATCCATCATGGCAGAAGAATGGGATACCCACCGGCCAATTCATAAGAATCAAAAGGAACTGCTCTACGCCAGCTGCCTTGAACAAAGAAGAAAAGGATCTGTACAAGCGATTTCGCGAACGCGGATATTCACATAAGAAGATTCGTCACGCTAAACGTAAGGCAGCAGGCAGAAGCAGGGACAGTCTTCTTTCATTATCTGCCCCCCCCCCTGTGAACAACAAACAAAAGGAATATGGACCTGTAAGGCTTATAACAACGTACGGAGCACAATGGGGACCCATACGCAAAATTCTGGAGAAACATTGGAACATTTTAACCAGCAATAAGGAACTTGCCAATATAGTGGGAGGGAGCCCCAAGATGGTTGCACGACGAGCAAAAAATCTGGGGGATATCCTCATGCACTCGGAATTTGTCCGTCAACCAAACCCGACCTGGCTATCCGAATATCCTTGAAGCAAGGGAATGTTCCCGTGCACAAAATGCCAGATATGCCCATATGTGGACAGGACCAACATTTTTTTGGATGCAGAAGGGAAAACATAATATGAAATTAGAGATCTCATCAACTGCTCCACCACTAGGGTGATTTATATGATCACCTGCCCCTGTCCAAAAATATATATTGGTAAAACAAAGAGAAGTCTAAAAATAAGAATTGGAGAACACTTAAGAGACATTAAAAAAAGAAAAAGAAAGAGACCCAGAAAAGGAACAGGAAAGGCCGGTGGCCAAACATTTCGCGCAATACCATCAAGGCAAGCCTGAATGCCTAACAGTTAAAGGGATCTATGCCCTCAAACTTCCAACTTGGAGGGGCGATTTTGATAGAATTTTACTACAAAAAGAGAAATGGTGGATTTATACTTTGAGATCTCTCGTACCTTTAGGTATGAACACAGAATGCAATCTACAATCTTTTTTAGATCAATAAAGTATTTCCACCCTGCAGCTCTAGATTGATATGCATCCATCATTAGATGTATATAGTTAGGCACATTTAGATTCTAATGTGCGCTTTCTAGACGACGTGACTTCCCCTTTTTGCATTTTAGTTTACCTTAATAATTTAACCCTTTTTTCCAGTATGCCCTTGGCGGTGTCTTATGTGTTTTTGTTTATATGTCTGTGGACACATAATTTATGTGTATGCAAGCAGGAAAATATATGCAAAGAATACTGTATAAACTCCATATTACTATGAACAAAGAAGTAACAGCGAGTTTGGCAACAAAAACAGGACTTAAAGGAGTAGTAAAGTTACATGTTTTTTCACCTTAATGCATCCTATGCATTAAGGTGAAAAAACATTCGACAATACCGCCCCCCCCGAGCCCCCGTTTTTCTTACCTGGCCCCTCGAAAGTCCCATGCTCGTCCCCGTCATCCTCTTCGTTTTTCTGCCTGGCCGCCGATTGGCTACACTGGATAGATTGAAAGCAGCGCAGCCATTGGCTGGCGCTGCTGTCAATCACATCCAATGACGCGGCACGCCGGGGGGCGGGGCCGAGTGATACAGTCGGCGGCTATGGCCGCCGCTGTATCACGGGAGCGCGCCCGCAATCACTCCACACCATGCGAGCTCACTCGCATTAAGGTGTGGAGTCCTTGCGGGGAGGAGCCAAGACAGCCGCCGAGGGACCCCAGAAGACCAGGATCGGGGCCACTGTGTGCAAAACGAGCTGCACAGTGGAGGTAAGTATAACATGTTTGTTATTTTTAAGCAAAAAAAAAAAAAGGTTTAGTGCTCCTTTAAGATATTTACCAACTAGGGAAATAACAGGTGCTTATTCCAGTCTGCACCTTTCATTCAGTCTAATGACTTTGTTTGTTTATTATTTTCATTTACTTCTCAAAAGTGTTGCTCTCTCTTTTTATTTAAGTAAGGCCCCTTTCACACTGGGGCGGGAGGCGCGCTGTGGGTATAGCGGCGCTATTTTTAGCGCCGCTATACCTTCGCTTTTACCGCGGTATGCGGCCGCTAGCGGGGTGAATTTAACCCCCGCTAGCAGCCGAAAAAGGGTTAATACCGCCCGCAATGCGCCTCTGTATTACCGCGGTCTCCCATTGCTTTCAATGGGCAGCAGCAGTAAAGGAGCGGTGAACACACCGCTCCTTCACCGCTGTAAAGATGCGGCTAGCAGGACTTTTGGAGCGGTCCTGCTAGCGCACTGCTTCAGTGTGAAAGCCTTTGGGCTTTCACACTGAAGACTGCAGGGCACGATTTTTTCAGGCGGTATAGCAGCGCTATTATTAGCGCTAAACCGCCTGAAAAACAGGTCAGTGTGAAAGGGGCCTTAAGGAGCAAAATCGCTCCTAAATATACAGCCATGTACATCAGAGTAACGAGAATAATGAAACCGGATGATAAATAGACCAATTACATCTTGGTCAGAACAACGAGGATAAACGAGGGATATCGATACCATAGTTTAATAAGGATAAAATCTTACACCGGGTTGCTCTCTGAAAGGAAACAATATTCCAACAGTATATGGAATAAACCGCAATGATTTACAATAAAAGAGAAAAAGGCAAAAAGCATTTTTTGTCTCCCCCGTTTATTCCTTCCGCCACGGAAGAATATTTTAATTGGAGAAGCGGCTTCATCCGAGTTATATAAAAAAAGGGGCTGTGTTTGCCGCTCCACCATTCATCCAGAAGAAGCAACGTGACATCTGAGCTGCGAAACATGTCGACGACGTTTACTGGTCCGTGACGCTGTCTGCTTGATCTCCCAGTCTAAGGGACGAGGATAAGCAGAGCTTGTTTACCTCAAGACCGGATGCCGCACTTAACCACGATCAGCCGTCACTGCAGAAGTGAGTTTGGATACTCCTCACGAGAAGACTGCTTTTTGAATGCTGGAGACACCTTGTAAGGATACATCCAGGTTGTCTTCATCCAACCCCGTTTAAGTTTATGTGTGCACACATCAAAGAGAAGACAACTGTAAGTAATCTTCATTGAAGTATACGGAGAATTTGATTGAAGAACCTGTGACTTTTATATCACCGCATAGGACGGTAAGATTTAAAACCTCCTTTCTATCTATATATCAGTGCCTCATTAATTATACTCCCTGGTCTCACTACCAGGAAAGAGGAATAAACTGACATCGAAAGCACTGTATAGAAGGGGGAGAGGAAAAAAGGAAAAAGGGAATAAGACTTTTCTTTCAGCGATGAAGCATCTATAATGTGACTTTTTTTTCATATTTCCAAGGAACAAAATATATATATACATATACACACAAAAATATTTTTTTTTTGGGGAGAATGTTTTACATATATCGATATATAAGCTCTAAAATACAATTTTTTTGTTCTAAATGATTTGGCAGACAGGGAGAAAGAAACATTACCTGCCCAGCTGTATCCCAAGAGTGTTGTGAGCCGTTCCTGCTGTTTCTTTGACCTGCATCACAACTGGGCGTGTACTTTAAATGTTGATGCCCGTTGTGATGGCAACCAGTAAGTGTTGACGGCGCTGCTCGCCGTCAACACTGCGCGTGCGCGAGATCCGGAGATAAGTGCCGGGAGAGAAGCATTCATCTCTACCCGGAAGGATATGCTTGTGGGCTTCAAGATGCCCACAAGCAAAATGGCAAAAGCAGGAAGAGTTTTATAAACTCTTTTTTTAGCGCAAAACGGACGGGGGGGGGTGTGTTTTAAAGTGCCGCAGACGTGAGTAATTAGATTGCTAATGTTTTAACATTGAATGAATATATAAAAAAAAAAATATGGACCGCAGAACATCCGCTTTAACTATGATTAACACTATATGAATAACACAGCGATCTATGTGCTTTTTCTTTGTTACACAAGATACTTTTTCCATACGCTGACCCAGATGTACTTCTGGGAATTTTACCCAAAGAAAGATACACCATTAATAAACCTTTCCTTTTCCCAGTAATCATCCTTCATTGTCTTCAGCTGATGTACCGTATTTATCGGCGTATAACACGCACCGGCGTATAACACGCACCCCAAGTTTAGGAGGGAATTTTAAGGAAAAAAACTTTTAGGAGGGAAATTCAAGGAAAAAAAACTTACATTTAAATGCAGCATGCAGCCTTGCCCAGTGTCCATCTGCAGCCTTGCCCAGTGTCTATCTGTCCATCTGCAGCCGTGCCCAGTGTCCATCTGCAGCCTTGCCCAGTGTCCATCTGCAGCCGTGCCCAGTGTCCATCGGTCCATCTGCAGCCTTGCCCAGTGTCCATCTGTCCATCTGCAGCCGTGCCCAGTGTCCATCTGCAGCCGTGCCCAGTGTCCATCTGTCCATCTGCAGCCTTGCCCAGTGCCTTTGCGATCGTGTCAGTCCCAGCGGTTTTTAAAATTTGGCGCCGATTTCTGTGGAGAGGAGCGAGCGGGGCCGAGTGTACTTCGGCTAGACTCGGCTCCTCTCGCAGTTCCGCCCATCTCCACTGACTGCGCCGCTGACGGAGAAAGCTGAGTGTACTTCGGCTAGACTCGGCTCTGCTCATAGTCACAGGCAGGACTGCGAGAGGAGCCGAGACTAGCCGAAGTACACTCGGCTTTCTCTATGTCAGCGGCGCAGTCAGAGATGGGCGGGACTGCGAGAGGAGCCGAGTAAAGCCGATTGTACTTCGGCTTTGGCTCCGCTCACTCCTCTCGCTCGTTTTCAGCAGGGGAATTCGACGGAGTATCGGCGTATAACACGCACCCACGATTTTCCCCTGATTTTAAGGGGAAAAAAGTGCGTGTTATACGCCGATAAATACGGTATGTGTTTTTTTTTCAGCTTACACCTTTCAGCAACAATACATCTTACTGTGTTGTCCAACACAGATGTCGGCATCCTGAGTCGGGCTAGGAATCTTTATCCTACACCTGTTATTTCCCAACGTATCCCCGGGGGGGGGTCATATGCGTTTGTAATTAGCCCACTTTATTACCATTCATTTTTGATTTAATATTTTTTAGCGGGATTTCCTGCAGGGATATTCAAACACATAAGACATCACTAGCGTCTGGACCTTATTGTTATTTGTTTTCTGTTTTTTGTCTGTCTTTGTGTTTTTGTGGTTACATGTTGGTACACCCTAGATCCTAACCCCCACCTTTGGTGGAATATTATGTTTGCTATTATATTGCACTGATCTTTATTGGCTCCAATAGGGAGCGTTTAATATTCAACTTCAGTTTGTGACTTATAATTATATTTTTTTGATACTAAATAAATTATTTATCAATTTTTCAGTAATTACTGGTTTATTATTGCCCATTATTTACCAATAGTAGCTGCTATACTTCCTCTGTTGGGATTCACTTCTTGTGGTTCCAACAGGAGAAGCACTTTCTTTCTTTATGCGACAGGCACATAAAGCTGGTCAGCAGGCACAGGCACATCAAGCTGGGCAACAGGCACATCAATCTGGGCAGCAGGCACATCAATCTGGGCAGCAGATACGGGCACATCAAGCTGGGAAACAGACAGGGGCACATAAGGTTAGGCAGCAGACAGTGGCACATCAGGCTGGGCAGCAGACAGTGGCACATCAGGCTGGGCAGCAGACAGGGGCACATCAGGCTGGGCAGCAGACAGGGGCACATCAGGCTGGGCAGCAGACAGAGGCTCATTAGGCTGGGCAGCAGACAGAGACTCATCAGGCTGGGCAGCAGGCTCCGCAGGCTGGGAAACGGGCAACGCAACCTCAGACCGGGAAACGGGCACCGGGACCTCAGACCGGGAAACAGGCACCGGGACCTCAGACCGGGAAACGGGCGTCGGAACCTCAGACCGGGAAACGGGCACCGGAACCTCAGGCTGGAACGCGGGCTCTGGCTCTTCAGGCTGGAACGCGGGCACGTGTTTCCCGTGTTTAGAACTGTCCCTGCACAAGATGACATTTCTAAAGGAAAAAAAGTCATTTAAAACTGCTTGTGGCTTTAATGTAATGCCTGGTCCCGGGAATATGGATGAAAATCATTGAGAAAAATGGCATGGGTACCCCCCCCCATTACAAGCCTCTTTGGGTCTTGTATGGATATTAAGGAGAATCCCGCCCCCAGCCCCTATATACTCTGAACAGCAGTATACAGGCAGTGCAAACAAGACAGGGACTGTAGGTTTGTTGTTACGTAGAATCTCTTTGTAATTTTGAACTCCCTGCCTGTGGTATTAGTATGAGAACACCAGCAATTGTATTCAGGTAAGCTTTAGGTGTACACTGTGCAAAGGACACTAAATCAAAATACTGCAGCTCCCTGCCTGTATTTGTATCAGAACACCAGCAATTGTATTGAGGTAAGCTTTAGGTGCACACTGTACAAAATACACTAAAGCAAAATACTGCAGCTCCCTGCCTGTATTTGTATGAGAACACCAGCAATTGTATTGAGGTAAGCTTTAGTTGCACACTGTACAAAATACACTAAAGCAAAATACTGCAGCTCCCTGCCTGTATTTGTATCAGAACACCAGCAATTGTATTGAGGTAAGCTTTAGGTGCACACTGTACAAAATACACTAAATCAAAATACTGTAGCTCCCTGCCTGTATTTGTATGAGAACACCAGCAATTGTATTGAGGTAAGCTTTAGGTGCACACTGTGCAAAGGACACTAAAGCAAAATACTGCAGCTCCCTGCCTGTGTTTGTATCTAACAGAACACCAGCAATTGTATTGAGGTAAGCTTTAGGTGCACACTGTGCAAAGGACACTAAAGCAAAATACTGCAGCTCCCTGCCTGTATTTGTATCTAGCAGAACACCAGCAATTGTATTGAGGTAAGCTTTAGGTGTACACTGTGCAAAGGACACTAAATCAAAATACTGCAGCTCCCTGCCTGTATTTGTATGAGAACACCAGCAATTGTATTGAGGTAAGCTTTAGGTGCACACTGTGCAAAGGACACTAAATCAAAAATACTGCAGCTCCCTGCCTGCATTTGTATCAGAACAACAGCAATTGTATTGAGGTAAGCTTTAGGTGCACACTGTACAAAATACACTAAAGCAAAATACTGCAGCTCCCTGCCTGTATTTGTATCAGAACGCCAGCAATTGTATTGAGGTAAGCTTTAGGTGCACACTGTACAAAATACACTAAATCAAAATACTGTAGCTCCCTGCCTGTATTTGTATGAGAACACCAGCAATTGTATTGAGGTAAGCTTTAGGTGCACACTGTGCAAAGGACACTAAAGCAAAATACTGCAGCTCCCTGCCTGTATTTGTATCTATCAGAACACCAGCAATTGTATTCAGGTAAGCTTTAGGTGAACACTGTGCAAAGGACACTCAAGCAAAATACTGCAGCTCCCTGCCTATATTTATATCAGAACACCAGCAATTGTATTCAGGTAAGCTTTAGGTGCACACTGTGCAAAGGACACAGTACTCTAAGTGAAAATACTGCAGCTAGCACAATCACCTGCCTGCCTGTCAGTATAGAGAATAACAGAAATGGATCCAGCTAAACTGAATACAGTGTGTAAATATATATACAACACCTAGGATGCATATATATCCACTACACACTATAACTGGCTGCACCTAACTGACTCACCTACCTGCTCTATCTAACTCAAATCAAATGACACTGTCTCTCTCTTCCAGTCTTTTAACCAACGCCGCAACACACTAAACAAGGCCACTAAGCCGGCGGCCTTATATAGTGTGGAGCGTGTACCTACTCCTCTGAGCCATGATTGGCCAAAGCCACCCTGGCCTGGAGACCTACCTAGAGGGGGATTCATCATCTCTGACATCCGTGCTCCATCCCGGCTGCTAGGACCGCCCTCATAGGGACTATCCGGGTGAGCAATACCCACTCAGGCTTGAGTGGCGACGAGTGTAGATATTGGACTTAAGTGTTGCGTGCCTGAACCTTCCCCTACTTCTTTCAACTTTTCTGCTCTTGCTTTCTTCAAGTTGACTCAAAGTGGAAAAAGAATAAAGCCTTGCTGATTAGATTTTACTGTGTGGACATTGGCATTATTCCTGGAAGATATTGGTGCATCTGGACAACGGAGCTGAAGGATCCACTCGTGGGAGGTATTTGCTGCAGACCCGAAAGTAATTAAACAGTAGATTCTCATTAATAACAACATGTGAATCCTGTGTTGTAGCAGAGTGAGAGTGTGCTACAATTGTAAGACCTAACGAGCCGGGCCCTCTGATTCCTCCTGTATTGTAACTGTACTGTTTGCCCTCATGTTGTAAAGTGCTGTTGGCGCCATATAAATCCTGTATAATAATAATATCTTATTACCTCCTCTACTACCAGTTCCAACAATGTCTCCTCTCTACTTCCTCCCGACTCACCTCTCACCTGGAACTTCATATTTATACCTGACATCACTTCCTGTCTGTACCTGACATCACTTCCTGTCTGGGCAGCAGTGAGATCACCACTTAGTGGAGCTCAGAAGAACTGCAGCCCCGTGGAACGTCTCGTAGTGTGAACACGGCCTTGAGCTGTGTGTGTATATACTGTATATCCTTATCAGGGATGAGCCGAACACCCCCCTGTTCGGTTCGCACCAGAACCTGCGAACAGACAAAATGTTCGTGTAAACTCGAACTTCCTGTCTTTCATAGAGACTTGCCTGGGTAGAAGTGAGATCACCACCTTGTGGAGATCAGAGGATTTGCAGCCTCGAGTAACGTGTGGTAGTGTGAGCATGTCCTCCTGTGTATGTATGTACTGTATATCCTTATTCACTAAATTGCCAAAAGTATTGGGATGCCTGCCTTTACACGCACATGAACTTTAATGGCACCCCAGTCTTAGTCCGTGGCAGGGAAGGGCTGGCAGCCTTAGGCCTGGGGGGGCAAGTCCAGTCAAGTGGCCCATCGAACCACAGGCCAGCAGCTAGCAGGACCCACATGCCAGCAGCCAGCTCCCAGCAGGACCCACAAGCCATGGCCAGTAGATCCACAAGCCATGGCCAGCTTCCAGCAGGACCTAGAGGCCATGGCCAGAAGGACCCACAGGCCATGGCCAGCACAGGACCTGACAGCCAGACAGTGTTGAGGGCTATTTCCTATATTGAGGTTACTGGGTGGGCAGGGTAAAAGGAGTGTATGGGGGGGTGAGATGTGGGGGTCAGCTGGGGGTTTTAGGGTCTCTCACCTCAGCGATGCCGATGGCAACTCAGCCTCCTGGGGGGAGGGGGGGTGATGATAACTTCAAGTTGCAGACAGCCACGCCCTGTCTGTGGCTGCCTCCAGTCCAAGGACTCCGGGACTTGTAGTGGAAAAGTAAGCTGCTCTCAGTCAGTTATTTCTTCTTCTCTCTGTGACTGTCTCTCTAAAAACTTCGGGTTTCAGGCTTGCAGCCATCCGGCACCCAGCCTAAGCCAGTCACAGACATCCCAACCTGCAAAATCAAATTTCAGGGAGGTGACGCTTCGTGCCGCAGCCTTACCAGTGGCAATTAAATGCAGCCTATCAGTGTCCATTCGTACCACCTCATCAGTGCCTACCAGTGCAGCCCATAAGTGCAGTCTATCAGTGTCCTTCAGTGCCACCTCATTAGTGTCCACCAGTACAGCATATCAGGGTCCATCAGTTCAGCCTATTAGTGCCACCTCACCAGTGTCCACCCATGCAGCCTCAGTGTCCACCAGCAGAGCGCTCCTGGCTCCGTCCCACCCCCTCCCCTGGCCACAGACAGAAGGCAGAGCAGCCCGAGTGCCTGTACTCCTTTTGGCTTCTCGGGCTGCTCTGTGTTCTGTCTGTGGCTGAGTGACAGGCCCAGCCAGGAGATCGCTTACGGTTGTCCGGGAGCCCGCAGCCAAATGCGAGAGACTTGGGATGTCTGCAGTCACATGACGTGCGTGACCCGCCTCTGAAGACTCAGTCTCGGGGAGTTGTAGTTGCTGGCTGCTGCTCGCCGCTGCTCAGTTCTCTCCACCCACCGCCACCAGGAACTTGTGCGTAGTCCGGACTACCGCACAGCCAATCGGTCGACTTCCTGCACAAAAAAATTGTCAGCGACAGTGGCCGTTTGGAATATAAATTTGGCAGCCTGGGGGAAATTTTCCACCATGCCCCCCGACCCAGCGGATCACAGGTCTGTAGGGTTCAATATTGAGTTGGCCCATCCTATGCAGCAATAACAGCTTCAACTCTTCTGGGAAGGCTGTCCACAAGGTTTAGGAGTGTGTCTATGGGAATGTTTGATCATTCTTCCAGAAGCAAATTTGTGAGGTCAGGCACTGATGTTGGACGAGAAGGCCTGGCTTGCAATCTCCACTCTAATTCATTTCTAAGATATTCTATCGGGTTGAGGTCAGGTCTCTGCGCAGAGTGGAGACTGCGAGCCAGGCCGTCTCATCCAACATCAGTGCCTGACCTCACAAATGCGCTTCTGTAAGAATGGTCAAACATTCCCATAGACACACTCCTAAACCTTGTGGACGGCCTTCCCAGAAGAGATGAAGCTGTTATAGCTGCAAAGGGCGGGGCCAACTCAATATTGAACCCTACAGACTAAGACTGGGATGCCATTGAAGTTCATGTGCGTGTAAAGGCAGGTGTCCCAATACTTTTGGTAATATAGTGTATGTGGTATCCCTGCAATCGCCAGGAGCAGGAGATTTTATTTTAGGTTGTTCTTTGGTGGAAGGTTATGGATGTAATGAGAAATATACAGCTACATTTTAAAACGTGTTTATTTTTTTTACTATTTTGGGCCAGTTCTCCTTTGATAATAAAAAAAAAATCAGGAGACATCAATCACCATTTATCACCAAATGAAAGCCCAATTTGTCCTGAAACAAACGCGGTATAATCCACCTGGAGACACAAACTAGTTGTGATGATATGTACGGTTTTACTAACACATGTCAAAATTGTGCTTAGGCATTAACATTTGTTTTACCCTCAGGTGTGAAGGAGTTCACACAGTGATTTCCTATGACTGTCAGCCCCATCTAGTGGCCATAATGAGGTATCTCTCCTGATCAACCTAAAATTCCACATTATGGCCACTAGATGGAGCCAATGATCATAGGAAATCACTTTATGAAATAAAATACGACCAGAATCTGTCATAGTACGGCGAATGCGTGTCACACTTGGGCAACTATTTTTTTTTAAACTAGACCTGTAAATGTTTATTACATAGAGATAGTCTGGTTGAAAAAAGACACAAGTCCATCCAGTTCAATCAATAGAAAAAAAAGTTTCCACCACAAAATGTACCAATGAGAGGTAATGACTCCATTTTTATTTTTCTCCTGCTATCAATGGCCAACACGGTACAACACTTCATCCATGTCTTTGGTGATCTCTGATCTCCTTATCAACTGTTTCTTACATGATGAAGATCAGCCATGGAGTATATCTGAGGTGTATATCAGGGTGTGCTTCTTCCCCACATGTCCAGCAACATTCATATACAAGACATTTCCCACACTCACTAATACACCTCAAGGGTTGTGTGGGACCCCTGATGTACAGGAAGACAGGACTTCAGTGAGGAACATTTCCCTCATTTAGGACAGGAATACGGCTTCTTCCCCGTGTGAGATCTCTGATGTCTGTAAAGATTGGACTTCTGTGAAAAACATTTTCCGCACTCAGGACAGGAATACGGCTTCTCACCCGTGTGCAACCTCTGATGTCTGTAAAGACTCGACGTAACTAAAAAACATTTCCCGCACTCAGGACAGGAATACGGCTTCTCACCCGTGTGCAACCTCTGATGTCTGGAAAGACTGTACTTATCTGAAAAACATTTCCCGCACTTAGGACAGGAATACGGCTTCTCACCCGTGTGAGACCTCTGATGTGTGTAAAGATGGGACTTCTGTGAAAAACATTTCCCGCACTCAGAACAGGAATACGGCTTCTCACCCGTGTGTGTCCTCTGATGATAGGAAAGATGCGTCTTATCTGAAAAACATTTCCCACACTCAGGACAGGAATACGGCTTCTCACCCGTGTGTGTCCTCTGATGTCTAGAAAGATTTGACTTAATTAAAAAATATTTCCCGCACTCAGAACAGGAATACGGCTTCTTACCCGTGTGAGACCTCTGATGTGTGACAAGTTCTGATTTCTGTACAAAACATTTCTCACACTCAGGACAGGAATATGGCTTCTCAACTTTGTGCGACCTCTGATGTCTATCAAGATATGACTTACTTGAAAAATATTTCCCGCACTCAGAACAGGAATACGGCTTCTTACCCCTGTGAGACCTCTGATGTGTGACAAGTTCTGATTTCTGTACAAAACATTTCTCACACTCAGGACAGGAATATGGCTTCTCAACTTTGTGCGACCTCTGATGTCTATCAAGATATGACTTACTTGAAAAACATTTCCCACACTCATAACAGGAATGTGGCTTCTCACCTGTATGAAATTTTTTATGCATATTAAGACCAGACTTAGAATTGAAACACTTCCCGCACTCAGTACAGGAAAACCTCTTATCTGTTGGAAGAACGGCACCGTCCCGCACAGTCTGAGGTTCCTCAGGATAAGAGGAATACGATGGTCCGGCACCGTCCCGCACAGTCTGAGGTTCCTCAGGATAAGAGGAATACGATGGTCCGGCACCGTCCCGCACAGTCTGAGGTTCCTCAGGATAAGAGGAATACGATGGTCCGGCACCGTCCCGCACAGTCTGAGGTTCCTCAGGATAAGAGGAATACGATGGTCCGGCACTGTCCCGCACAGTCTGAGGTTCCTCAGGATAAGAGGAATACGATGGTCCGGCACCGTCCCGCACAGTCTGAGGTTCCTCAGGATAAGAGGAATACGATGGTCCATCTACACTGTGTGGTGCCGGATGGACATTTGAGGTAGTCGGGTTTTCTCCTGGACTATACTGTGTGATGTCCTCATCTTCTACTTTACAGTCTGGAGACAAAGTGAGACAATCCTCTGAGGTTTTCCTCATCTCCCGTCCATCTACTAAAATAGAAATACAAAGATTATTACTAGACATGAGCTGATTGGTTCCCCTAAACCAGGACTCCGCCCACATCAGGCAGCTTTGTCTCTGAGGATCTTACAATTCCCCCCTCAAGGTAACTAGTAAATGGCTCCTCTGATCTCCTACTGTTGGCGATTGCTCTTTCTAGGGGTATATAGACTTGTCTCTGCCCTGACCAGGTTAACCCTCGTACTCCACAGGCCTGGAGATCACTCTGAAATAACTCGACACGGACACAGTCAGTCTCTCAAAGTAATCTGAAATGCTGTATTATTGTGTGGGTTATATAGACAGAATAATAGTTTACAAGCATAAGTTTGGTCACACAGTAGCTTTCCATAGTTTACAAATACATCTGGCATATGACCTAGACAAACTTATCTAGCAAAATACAAACGTCATTTCAAGGAAATCATGTGACTTACAGGAAAACTAAACTAACTAGCGAAAAGTGCTGTGTTGGCATATCTCTAAGCAGAAGCATATCATATAAAACATAGCAAGGTATAAGATGGATACTCCAAACTAATATGGAGTCAGTTTGGTATATATATATATTCCTTCACCTACCAGTTCATTTATTTATTCATGGACCTTAGTCAGAGAGTGAGGAAACAACGAGAACTGTTTTTTAGAGGAGTGACAGTGATGAGGGGATTATAGGACGAGTGTCCCCACCCCCTCTATCACTCATTGTCATCTTCCCAACACAAGAAGTCCTGCACTTCTTTATTTAGTTCATGATTTAGTCATGAATAACAGCGGAGCTGAGCCCCACCAGACGTCAGAGAGTGAGGATGGGGGGGGGGGGGGGGACGACAACCAAGATGAAGACTGGACTGATCCTGAAGACCACCATCATTGGGTTACTGGTTATTCGAGTGCCGCGGAACGCCCCATAATGAACTGCGACATTGCAGTGCATTAACGTCTGATGATTGGCCAAAGCATGCACCTGACATGCATGCTTTGGCCAATCATAGCATGCTCCTTTGCGAGAGCCATAACTGGCCAAAAGCAGGGTGCCTTTGGCCAATCATGGCTCAGGTGGACTAAGTCCACACCCCACACTATATAAGGCTGCATACATAGTGGCCAGTTGTAGTGTTGTTGGCGTGGATAGAGAGATAGCATGAGCTAGATTAGGCAGGCAGGTTATTTAGTGGCAGTGGATTTGATATATATATATATATATATACACACACACACACTCAGCATTTATCGTAGACTAGATATTCAATGTAGACTCTATATTCAGTCAGTATATTTGAGATTGTATATACAGTCTAGTATATATAAATATACTCTGCATTCAGTGAAGCCTATATATTCAGTGAATTCGGTGGTGTGCAGTTTCTAATACAGTGCAGCCGATGTACACAGTATATAATACAGTGCAGCTGGTGTACAGTTTGTAATACAGTGCAGGCGGAGTACACAGTATATAATACAGTGTGTACAGTTTCTAATACACTTCAGGTGGTGTACACAGTATATAATACAGTGCAGCTTGTGTACAGTTTCTAATACACTTCTGGCGGTGTACACAGTATATAATACAGTGAAACCGGTGTACAGTTTCTAATACAGTGCAGGCGGAGTAAACTATATAATACAGTGTAGTGCAGTGTTAAAAAAAAAATCCCCATCATGTCCAGCAGGCCACTAAGTAGAGGCAGACGCTCACAGACCAATAAAAGAGGTCCAGCAGCCTCTGTGTCTACAGTAAACAGTGGTGGTTGTGGACATGGTGCATCCTCTGCAGGTGCCTGTGGGGCACGCTTGTCATTTTTTCTGCTGCTGGCCGTGTTATTGAGCCACAACATGCAGAAGAGTTGGTGGAGTGGTTAATGAAGCCGTCCTCATCCTCTGTCACCCAGGCTCATAGTAGTTTGCCTTCCAACGCAGCTGCCAAAGCGGCCTATTCCACCAGCTCCTTGTCCACAGTAACTCCTTCAATAGCCCCACCATCATGCTCGGAGGAGTCACCAGAATTATTTGACCATAGTGTAGGTTACATGCTGCTGGAGGACGCACAGCAATTTGAAGGCTCAGATGATGGTTCCCAGGTTGAGGAAGGGAGTAACGTGAGCCTAGAGAGAGGGGGTGCTACAGAAGGACAAGAAACTGGCAGTCATGTTCCCCCAGCTGCAGCATGCTGCCAAGTTAGCTCCAGTGACGAGGAGGGGGGGGATGATGAAGTCACTGACCGTACTTGGGTGTCTGAGAGAAGGAGGCACAATTCCAACGAGGCAGGATGTCCTCCAGGGGTTAGCTTAAGGGCAGCCACCCTTTATCCATCACACCACAGAGCTCCGCAGGTGCAGGGCGCTGCTGACTCCCCTCTGACGTGCAAAAGTTCCTTGGTGTGGACTTTTTTCGACACGTGTGCAGCAGATCGCACCGTTGCTGTTTGCAAACTATGTCTGAAGTGGATCATACCTGGCCAGAACAGCAGCCGCTTGGGCACCACATGCTTGACGAGACATACGACGACCTGCCATGCAGTCCATTGGCAACAGCACCTTAAAGACCCACATCATCGAAAAAAGGCAGACTTCTCCTTGCTCCTCATCTGGGATCTCGAACCCTATTATACCTCCAGTCCTCTCAAAAACCTACACTGAGAGGAATGAAGGGATACCAATAGGTGCCACAAGTATTTGCAGCCAATCTTCTAGCAGTACACCACCAGTTGATTTCAGCAGACACATTTTCCTACCCCAGCTGTTGAACCGTAAAAATAAATTCGGTTCCAGCCATCCACATGCTGCCTTTTCAGCTGGTAGACTCTCCCCCCATTCATGAATTTGTGAAATGTGCTGTACCACAGTGGCAGGTACCAAAACGGTATTTCTTTTCACGTAAGGCCATTCCGGCTCTCTACCGTCATGTGGAAGACAATGTTTTGGCCTCGTTGGACATGGCGGTCAGCAGCAAGGTGCATATTACCACTGACTCTTGGTCCAGCAGGCATGGGCAGGGTGATGTTACCTTTCATTTGCGGCGCACTGGGTAACTGCTTGCAGCTGGGAAGGATGCAGGACAGGGTTCAGTGTTGTTGGAGCTTGTTCTGCCACTACGCCTCCAAAAAGCTGGTGGTGATTCTGCTACAGCTCTCTGCTCCACCCCCTCTTTTTCTTCCTTTATGGCCTCTTCTGCAGAATTGTCCTCTAAACCAGCAGTGCTTCGTAAACATTCAAGGGGATACACAAGCAGTCAGGCTAAAAGATACCATGCGGTGCTTGAGTTGGTCTGCCTAGGGAACATGAGCCACACTGGGGCAGAGATTTTGTCAGCTCTGCAGGGGCAGGCTCAGAGGTGGTTGACGCCACGCCAGCTTCAGCCATGAATGGTTGTATGCGACAATGGCACCAACCTTCTCTCTGCCCCCTGACAGGGACACTTAAACCATGTTCCATGCTTGGCACACGTCCTGAATTTGGTGGTGCAGCGTTTCTTGACCAGGTATCCAGACTTACAAGATCTCCTGAGGCAGGCCAGAAAAGTCTGTGGTCATTTCCACCGGTCATACAATGCCAGTGCTCAGCTGACTGACATTCAACGGAAATGCGACCTGCCCACCCACGCCTCATTTGTGACATGTCCAATGCCCACCAGGTGGAACTCAATGTTGGCAGTGCTGCAGCAGCTGCACACACAGCAGAGGGCCATCAATGAGTACCTGTGCGAGTATGGCACCAGGACAGGGTCAGGGGAGCTTGGCTTCTTTTAGCACTGTCCTGTCACCATATAAGGTCACAAAAATTGTCGAAAGTGGGCAATTCTTAAAGGGGTGAGATATGCTTGGTGCACCACGTATAACTGGGTCAGCCTGTCGGAGAGCTTGGGAGATACAGTCTTGCATGAGTCAAGTACTTCACTCCACTCCTCATCCTCCATCTTTTCTATCTTGGTTTAAGGCTGTAAGCTAGCGTGTTAGATGATAGGGTGAGGAGCATTAAATAAAAATCAGAGATCAGCTTTCGCGGGTCCACACCCTTAACCACTGCCATGATAACATTGGGTGTAGATTGTGGAAAAGGCTGGGGAAACTGAGCTTGGGCTGCGTGACGCACTTGGAAGAATCTAAAAAGTATAGAATTGGGCAGCAGGAACTCATTTTGGAGGTCTTCAAAGTTTTTAAGTGTGCCATCGGAAATTATGTGGTGCAAATAATATATTCCATGTTCGCACCATATCTCCGTGTCAGGGATCAAGAGAAACTCTGAGAGTAGTAGTATTGTGCCATAAAGGGGTATAATCGTTGTGTTTAGGGGTCGTTAACATTTTAGTGGTAATGTCCCATACATGCCTATATTGGTACAATAGGGACCCATGGTCTCTATTGGAGTTATTCCCACTATGTCCCACTGCGATTGCAGTGAGTAGATCAGTGGTTAGTTGCGCCCACCGTGGACAGAGAAGCGTGAGGAATCTGAGTCTGTCGGTTTTATCTATGTGGTACAGTTGAGACAGTTGGGATGCGAGGTAATAAAGATTTAAGTTAGGGAGGGCTGTTCCACCTAGGTCTGTAGGGCTCTTAAGGACTCTCCAGGCCAGCTTGTGCCAGCTTGTGTCTGTTGGTACCCCAAAATAAATGTCTTGAGTATGGCCTTCATTGTTTAGGAAGTAATATCATTTTAACGATATTAATGCGGCCCACACACCGAGCGGTAGTCTCGCCCATACCTGGGTTTTAGACTTGATGAGATCGAAAAGGGGTTCTATGTTCAGGGATATATAGCCAGCCGCTGCTCTATTCACCAATACTCCAAGGTGATCCGGAGTGTAGGGCTCAATTTCATCTGTAGAACATGTTGCATGTGAAGATTAAGTTAGGCAGAGAGATACAGGAGTGCATGCTATATCGAATATGAGAGATAGGCCTAGACAGTAAAATGGCATGGATATACACAATGCTAGCAGTCAAAGTGAACAAACCTTCACAGAAGCCCAGGATGAACAGTGCCAAGCACTGGAGTTCCCAGTAAAGGATGCTCCATAGGAGAACACTGGTTAAAGGCTAAACAGAATTTTACTGCAATTTACTTCACCTACCAGGAGCAGTGTTGGGCTATCAGGAATCACCCATTGTCCCGTTAATTGCAACGATAACATGTCAGCTTGTTCGTTTAAAGAGGGGGTTCTGCGCACGTATCTACCGGGAGCGATATATATCATATGATATGAAACCCCCTAGTTCGCTACGGGAGAGTGGGTGAAAGAGGCATCGCGGGCATGAGTAGTCATTCCAAGGTCCCGGGGGATGAGTGTTCCATTGGGCAGAGCAGGGAGCATGAGTGTACTGGTCGGTGTGAAAATATAACAGAACATGTGGGTTTAGAACCAAACAATGGCCAGACTGTGATCAGTCATCACCCTGTATGCAGATAAGTCCGTGGATACTCTGGTTGTCGGGACTGTGGAGATACAGAGGAAGGGAAGGGGAATCAAAGCCCTGTGACGGTAGGTCAGTTTCAGCCACGGGGGCGGCCTGGGGCTCTTCACCCTCATTGTATTCCAGGAGCTGCTGTAGAGGCGATCGGATGGGTGAGGCGGGGAACATAGCCCATGGCATAGAAGGAGATATCCATTGCGGTCAAGGGTGGTAGCAGTAAGGGGTGAGTGGAGTTAAGGTGTCTCTGCTCAATGTAACATCGAGCCCTGTATACGAGGCATGACAGGCACAGCGAGCCGAGTGGAAAGCAGGGGGGGTGCAAAGGGAGAGAGAA
Source organism: Rana muscosa (assembly GCA_029206835.1). Lineage (NCBI taxonomy): Eukaryota > Metazoa > Chordata > Amphibia > Anura > Ranidae > Rana > Rana muscosa. Next base: position 409,011,600 of record CM055123.1, read on the forward strand.
ATAAAAAAGTGTAATGGTAGGCACTTAACTGTCTATCCTGGGAACCCAAGTCCATGCACAATTTCAATTTCAGCGGTCCCGACGGGCTCTGCGGGGCAGAGGTGTCATGGCAATGTGTGGCTGCTGGTGTCTGCTCTGTGAGCTTGTGTTAGATCTTGGCGATCGTTGTCTCCTGGCGCGTGAGGCTTGTGCATCCATCGGCTCTTCCCTGTCTCTGTGGGGTCCCCAGCTTGAGAAATCAAAGTCCGCGTACCAATTCGGGAGCTCAGTGTACGGGATATCAAGCGTTCGGCAAAAGTCCTCCAACTCCTCAGGGACTCTCAGGAGAGCGGTACAGCCAAGATGAGAAGCTGAGAGGCCGAACGGAAACCTCCAACGATATTGAATCCCCCTGGCACGGAGGGTTTCCAGCAGGGGACGGAGGTCTCTGCGGTGCCTGAGAGTTATGGCGGACAGGTCCTGGTAGATGTGGATCGACCGTCCTCGGTAGTCAATCTGGGCCTATGTGCGCGCCTTTCTGAGGATTTCCTCCTTCAGCTGGAATTCCGTAAGGCAGCAGACCACATCTCTAGGGGGGGTCGGTGTCCCTTCCACGCGGTCTCAGGGCTCTATGGATGCGGACCATCGGAATAGGCGTCTGGCTCGGTCTCTCCAGTAGCTGATTGAATATCTCCGTGACCGTAGGGAAGATGCAGTCCGGCTCAACCGATTCAGGTAAGCCCCTCACTCTCAGATTGCACCTGCGACCACGATTGTCCAGGTCTTCTACGTGTCTCTGGAGATTGCGGAGTTGCATGGTGTGTGTGTCCAGTTTGTGTGTCACCTTCCTGAGCCCCGTGTGATGGCGGGACGTGGTGATTTCAATTTCCTGCACTCTGCCAATTATGGCTCTGATCTCTGTGCGTAGATCAGATATGGCAGGGAACAGGCTGTTCTTGATGTCCGCTGCAACCGCGTGGAGGTCATTTAGGCTTAGCTGTTGGTGAGCCGATGCCGCCGAGGAGCCTTGTGCTGCGGGCTGAGTCCCGGTGAGTGTTAGAACAATCCCGTCGGGACCATGTGAGGGTGTTGATGCTTGTACGGGTGATGTGGCCTGTGAAGATGCCGCCATATTGGACCTCTGCGTTCGGAAAATATCCGGTATAGTTTGAGTCATCCGCCCGTCCGTGTCCCGCGGGGAGTGAGACCTAGATGCAGAAGAGTTGCGGGAAGAAGTCCCCATAGTTCGGTGCCTTTAGAGAGCTGAATGTCCCCAATAAAAGTAGAAAAGTGGTCGCGGTCTGTCAGAGCATAGGGATAAAGCGGCCATCTTCCTCCACGACAGACCACGCCCCCCACCAATACTCCAAGGTATTTGATAGTGTTCACTCGCTGGAGTGGTAACTGCGCCTGTAACTTGGGAGAGGGAAAACTATCCATAGGCAATATTTGGGATTTCTCCCAATTAATTTTAAGGCCAGAGAACTTACCAAAGTGTTCAATCGTATGTAATGCCTTCCAAAGAGATGTGGTAGATTCAGCCAGGTCTAGTAGCGTGTCGTCTGCGTATGAGCTAATTTTTTCAGTCAGGGAACCGAGGCAAAGACCCTGGATCTCGGGGTCCTCTCTAATGGAGATTGCAAGGGGTTCCGCTGCCAGGGCGTAGAGGAGCGGAGACAGTGGACAGCCCTGCCTAGTGCCCCTGGATAAGACAGGCTGACCGATGTCTTTAAACAATTTTTCAGTCCTCAGCGCCAAGGTCTGATAGTTTCAAGCAGCCATCGCCAGTGTCTGCATTATATGGTGCAGGGAAATCTAGGGGCAAGAGCAGACTTGGAGACCTTTCCAACAGAGAATCCACTGGGTTACTGGGTCTTGAGGATGGAACACTGGCCAGAACTTGCTCAATATGCAAACAAGCTACTGGCCTGTTCTGCATCCAGTGTGCTTTCTAAACGCATATTCAGTGCTGCTGGAGGATTTGTAACAGATCAAAGAGTGCGCCTGTCCACAGACTCAATTGATAGGCTCACATATATAAAAATGAACCAGTCCTGGATCAGCAGATATCAAGCGCCTGATGCTAATGTAACTGATTGAATTTGATAGGGATCTGGGATTCCTTGAAGACTGCCTATCCTATTCCTCCTGAATCTTGATGCTATCTTCCAACAATATTTTTGGTTTAGGACACCACCACCACCCAAGGCCTAATTTTTTTGCCCCTGTTTAAAAGGGGCATGTGATTACAATTTTTGAAATAATATTTAACAGCAGGGCCCGTTCCTGCACCCAACAAGAGTAACTGGGAGGGGTTACAATGTTCTTGCACCACCAACACCCAAGGCCCAATTTTTATGCTCCAGTTTGACTGGGGCATGTAATTACAATTTCTATAGTCCAGTCCACATAGTATATATATATATATATATATATAATACAGTTCAGAGTATACAGTGCAGTCATTGTAGTTTATATAATACAGTGGAGAATTTATAGTACAGTCAGTGTAGTATATATTACACAGTGTATTGAAGTGGTTAAGGGGAACCCCAGGTCAAAATGTAAAAAAAAATTAGCATTTTCTAAAATCCATACCAGACCCTTATCCGAGTACGCAACCTGACAGGCCGCAGGAAAAGGGGGGGCGAGAGAGCGCCCCCACCCTCCTGAACCATACCAGGCCACATGCCCTCAACATGATGATGGGGACAAGGGCCTTGTCCCCACAAACCTGGCCCGGTGGTTGTGGGGGTCTGCAGGAAGGGGACTTATCATAATCTGAAAACACCCTTTAACAAGGGGACCTCCAGATCCCGCCCCCCAAATGTGAATGGGTAGGAAAACATTGTACCCCTACCCATTCACCAAAAAAAGTGTCAAAAAAGGAAAAAACACAGCAGACAGTTTTTGACAATTCCTTTATTTAAAAAGGAAGGGAAAAAAAGTGTCCCGCGATGTAAATTCATTGTCAATCACGGGGCCCGATGGTCCTAAAAAATATAAAAAAAGAAAAAGATTTTCCTCGATGGGAGGCTTCCCCGCGACTGCTGTCTTTTGGCTGTGACAGCTGTTATATAGGCAAGGGCGGGGCCACCCGATAATGTAACGTAGTGACCCCGCCCCTTCTGACATCATGTGATGTCAGGGGGGGTAGGGTCATCAGTTTACGTCACCGGGTGGCCTTGCCCTTGCCTGTATAGCAGCTGTCAAACCAAAGACAGACCATTTGGCGAGTCGCCTCTGAGGCAGATGCGTTAAAAAAAAAAAAAAAAAAAAAGGGACACTTTTTTATTATAAAGGAATTGTCAAAAACGGCCTGCTGTCATTTTTACTTTTTTTTTGTGAAGGAATAGGGGTACAATGTACCTGATACCATTCACATAATGGGGGGGGCAGGGCGGGATCTGGGGGCCCCCTTGTTAAATGAGGCTTCCAGATTCCGATAAGCCCCCCCACCCGCAGACCCCGACAACCAATGACCAGGGTTGTCGGGAAAAGGCCCTTGTCCCTATCAACATGTATATTACCAGGATCCGGCAATACATTACAGCCGCAAGCAATTTTAAATTACAATTTTCCCTTTAGAAATGTAATTTTGCTGCGGTACTGTTATGAACATGGGAAAGATGCACTACTTTACATGCATACTAAGGACACCCCCCAGGCACAATTTTTAATGGAATATTTCATTTTTATTGTTTCACTTTAAGGCCCCTTTCACACTGAGGTGCTTTGCAGGCGCTATTGTGCTAAAAATAGCGCCTGCAATGCGCCCCAAAAAAGCCGCTCAATTGCATCCAATGTGAAAGCCCGAGGGCTTTCACACTGGAGCGTTGCGCTTGCAGGAGGGTCAAAAAACTCCTGCAAGCCGCATCTTTGAGGCGCAATAGAAGCGGTAAAAATACCGCTCCTATAGCGCCCCTGCCCATTGAAATCAATGGGGTAGCGCCTCCAAAACGCCTGCAAAACGGCGTTATTGCGGGCGTTTTTAACCCATTTTCGGCCGCTAGCGGGGGTTGAAAGCCCCCCGCTAGTGGCCGCAAATCGCGGGAAAAAATAGGTATAGCGGTGCTAAAAATAGCACCGCCATACCGCCAGCGCATCCAGCGCCTCAGTGTGAAAGTAGCCTAAGCATTCTTAAAATCACTGCTCCTGAAAAAACTGCAGTTTTAAAAACTTTTTTTTGCATTGATACATGTCCCCTGGGGCAGGACCCGGGTCCCCAAACACTTTTTATGGCAATAATTTGCATATAAGCCTTTAAAATTAGCACTTTTGATTTTTCATGTTAGAGTCCCATAGAATTTAACGGAGTTCGCACACATTTTTTGCCTGTTCGCGGTGTGTCTGCAGCACAGAGAAGGAAGATTATCTGAGAGAAATACAGGAATACAGGACGGGGAACACAGCTCAGGAAAGTGACCAGGGGATTACAGGCTGATATCACCCAGTCCCTGCCCTACTCTGGACCAATCAGTGAGCAGTATGGGTGGAGGAATGGATTTAGTGTTAATGACCCACCTGTGCTGATCTCTGTAGGAGTGTCCTCCTCTATAAATGTCCCCGTTATTCCATCCTCCTCCATAGACTGCTGATCACCCCTCACATACGTCTCTTCTTCTTCTGCTTTAACCTCAAATTCTATATCTATTGGATCTCCACTCTAAACCAAGAAAATGGGAGAGAATATCATCTGTAAGTTCATATTGTGAGATCACATAAAAAATCCACACATTGGGGTAGATTTACTAAAACTGGAGCACTCAGAATATAGTGCAGCTGTGAATGGTAACCAATTAGCTTCTAACTTCAGCTTGTTCAATTAAGCTTTGGCAATAAAACCTGGAAGCTGATTGGTTTCTATGCAGAAGTGCACCAGATTTTGCACTCTCCAGCTTTAGTAAATCAACCCCATTGTCACTGTAAGTGTATGTTCTAGATTCTCCGTCCCACCAACCTTGTAACAGTGAGGGATGGTGTGACCTTCCTGTGTGGAATCCCGGGAATACAGAGGATGGGGACATCTCTCTGGTGGGTTTCTGTAGCTGGATGACTCCACCATGGTGTCCTGGTACAGATCTTTGTGTTCTTTTGGAAACTCCTCCATCACCCCATCCTCATCATCCTCCTCTTTTATCTCTTCTTTAATCTCAACTTTAAAATCTCTCAGGTTTCCACTCTGAATATATAATAAAAATGACATCAATTGTAACAATGCAGATAATGTACAGATCCTAATGATACCATCAGTGATTGTTCCTCATCTACCTGATGATGGTGGGGGATGGTGTGACCCTCTTGTGTGGAATCCCGGAAATACAGAGGACGGGGACATCTCTCTGGTGGGTTCCCATTACTGGATCCATCTGTAGGAAACACACACACTGACTGAATACATTGTTTCTATGTGTTTATCAGATGATGGGGGATCTAGGTGGAGCCTCCGTACTGCTCTCTCCTTTACAATAAAGTCTCCTCTTACCCGGTGATGTGAGGGGCGGCTGATTCTCCATCATGACGTCCTTGTAGAGATCCTTGTGTCCTTCTAAATACTCCCACTCCTCCATGGATAATGTCCCAAAATTCCCGGCACCGCTCACCTCTCCTGTCAGCAGCTCCATCATCTTCTTGGTGACTTCTAGAATCTTCTCCATGTTGTGTCTCTCAGGTTTTAGGGAGTCACATGGAGGCACTGTGATGGTCATATGATCACCTGACTTCACCAGAGGAAATCTCTGTATTAGAGAACCAATAGGAATATATTAGAATCCCAGAATCCTCCTCACCTCTCCGGTCAGGTCTGTGTTTTATTAATAGAGATAAGAGTGATGTCATGTGACCTCCCAGAATCCTCCTCACCTCTCCGGTCAGCAGGTAGATGATCTCCAGGGTGAAGTTTAGTATCTTCTCAGTCATGTGACTCCATTCCTCCTCCATCCTCATTTGTGCCGTCATTTGATCTATACAGGTCTCCATGTTGACAGGTAACTTTGGTAAATGAAATGAAAAATTATTTGGATGGTATTGATCACACACAATATCTGAGTGGGGGGATGGGAGAGGGATAAGGATGGGAGGGGGGTAATAGGAGGGTTGTTGTACTAAGAGATCAAACTATAATTTGCTACATTTCCATTGGACATTTTGGCCTGCCGAAATTCGCTCAGAAATTCCCTTCTCTCTGTTGGGCTTTTGTTTGGTTTCTGAACTGGTTTTGATTAGTTTTGGATCTGCAGATAAGGAATGATAAATACAATCCTTCTTTTGATTAGTTTGCTGATCAGGATAATTGCCAGCTTCAAAGCTCCAATCTCCGGCAGCCTGCTGACTGATAGAAGTGATGTCACTGTCACTCTCTGCAGTAAGAGAAGAGATTGGATTGGATTGGATAGCAGGAGGATGGTGCTGGTGGAGTGGAGAGCTATGGGGGAGGATTCTGTTTACTTTATTGGTTTCAAGGTATACATTAGTATCCTGGACACTGTACAGAGTGGCAGTGGGCTCCTGGTGTTCTGAATTCCAGCACCGGGCACTGTCATGGGAAGGCATTGGATTGCCCCTCCACATCCCTGACCCCTGACCACCTGTTAGGTGATGCCACACAAACAGACCTCCTCTAAGAACGAGTTCTCACCAAGGTGTGAAGAACTGCTCTTCTTCATTCCACTTGGTATCCAGGAACATTTTATTTGACCAGAGAGATGGTAAGACGGTGAAGGTTTCCTTCATCTCCCAGCAGTTCTGTAAGGAGGTCTGAATAATTAGTTCAGGTGGAAGGACTATCCTACAGAGGCGTTGCTAGGCGGGTGCAGGCCGCACCGGGGTGAAACCCGCGGGTAGCAGCACCTCTAACACCACCCGCTGCCCTGATTAGCTGTGCCTCGCGCCGCTGTGTACCTCAGCGGCGCGGACCAAAGCCGCCTCCTCCTCTCTGTTTACATCCACAGAGGAGGAGGAGCCTGCGCTCGAGGGACACAAAGTGTGTGTATCTGTCAGCGCTGTCCTGAGGTCTATAGTGCTGGGGGGATCTGTACTACTGAGGGGGGGTCTGCACTGAGGGGGGTCTGTAATGCTGGGGGGTCTGCACTAGGGAAGGTGTCTGTACTGTGGGGGGTGTCTGTACTGATGTGGGGTCTGCACTTGAATGGGGGTGTCTGTACTGATAGGGGGTCTGCATTGATGGAGGGGTCTATACTGAGGGAGGGGTCTATACTGAGGGAGGGGGTCTGTACTGAGGGAGGGGGGTCTGTACTGAGGGAGGGGGGTCTGTACTGAGGGAGGGGGGTCTGTACTGCGGGAGGGGGGGTCTGTACTGCGGGAGGGGGGTCTGTACTGCGGGAGGGGGGTTTGTAGTAGGTTGAGCGGGTCTGTACTTAGTGGAGGGGGGACTATAGTTGGTGGGGGGGGTGACACAATTTTTTTCTCGCACTGGGTGACACCAACCCTAGTGACGCCACTGCCATCCTAGACCAAGAGCCACCCTCCCTACCTTAGAGTCCTCCTGAGACCTACAGCCTCCTCTTCCCTCAGAGACCTGCTGCCTGCCAACCCTATCAAGGGCTCCAAAAATTTTCAGCTACACTACCCCCTCGGAGCCCTTCAACTCCAGCACTCCCTTAGGGGCCCCTAGAATCCATCAGCTATCCATTATCTTCACAGTCTCTCAGCTCTTCCACTTCATTTAGAGAACCTTCAAGGCCGGTTCACACCAAAATATGGTGCAGGAAAATCGCATTCCATGCGCATTTCCCACACCACTGCATCCTTGCGAAAGACACATGTGGTGCGGGAGAAGTGCACGGAATGCGTTATTCCTGCACCGTGTTTTGGTGTGATCCGGCCTTCAAGGTTTGGAGGTTCGGTGCGGAACATTTTCAAAAGTACTGCATGCCCTACTATTTTCTTGTTTCCATACGTTTGGCAGCCCATTGAAATGTCTTTTATCATGGTTACATGATAGTTTACAATTTCTGGGTTTTATTTGAGATGTGCAAAGAGAGATCACAACACTTGTAGGTATAACATTTAATGAAGTAATGACAGAAACAGACAACAAATGTAATAATGTTAGAAAATGTAACAAGAATACTTATCTATAGATGTTTCGCCAAGGAGTCCCGCCCGTTTCTATTGCGGCTTGGCACAGATGATCAAAATCAGGGACGTGCATTTAGGCAGCCCTGAGACGAGACTGATTATTCCATGTTTTAGCTGTAGTATATACAGGACCATCTGGGAGGATTTGACCAAACGCAACTGTTTGGGGAGTGGTATCACCTTTTAAGAAGCTATCCCATCCTGTTCCGTTCACAATGACATTCCTATAGCATTGGGTCATCTAAGGCAACCAGACTTAGATATTGTGAGCCAATAATACTAAGGAAATATGAAATGTCCCCTATCAAAATGAATGGGCTGCCAAAAACGTTCCTCCTGACCAGCAATGTAAGGGCTAGTTTACACTTGCTTCAAAACAAGGCTTCGGACACGCTTGGTTAAAGGTCTCTGAAGGCCAGTCGAAGTTCCTGTCACTAAATAAAATGGTTAGCTTACAGTCCTGTTTACACCTTGCTTTTGCTTGGTGCTTCAATGAGGCTTTGGTGGAGCTTCGAGCGAGCTTTGCAATAGACTTCTATGGAGGCTTTGAAGCACCACTAAAGCTACATGGGGTATAATTTTTGAAACAAAGCCAAAGCAAAAGCAAGGTGTAAACAGGACTGTAAGCTAACCATTTTATTTAGTGACAGCGTTCAGAGAGCTTTAACAAAGCCTGTCCGAAGCCTTGTTTTGAAGCAAGTGTAAACTAGCCGTTAATGTGTGTTGAAGCCAAAGCAAGTGTAAATGCTTCATACTCCTAAGGAAGAGCTCCGGCGTGTTTGCAAACCCCACCAGGAAGTCGGCGCTGCGCTAATCACAGGCAGGGAGACATTTCCTGATCTCTGCAGCCGCGCATCAGGACAATATCTCACTGCCTGTGATTAGCGCAGCGCAGTGTCGACTTCTTGGCGGGCTCTGTACGTGGGGTTTGTAAATACACCGGAGCTCATCCTTACTCCTGACCCCTGCACTCCATCATTGTGTTGGCTGAATATAGTAATGATTGCCCATTGGCTGCCTGTGTAGTGTAATAATTGCCCTTTGAAGGCCATGTATGGTCAGAATGGTCATTGTCTTGTCTATTTATTGTCAGTGCTGTTTGGAGGAACATATTACTAGAATTTAACTCCTAAATTAAGGAAATGTTCCGGCCCCGTAAGTGGGGAAATGTTCTGACCCTGAAGGGGTTAATCTAGGGTTCCACGCTATATATGTGTGTATCATCATCTGTTGGAGATAAAAGACGTCACAGTGACTATGGAGGAAGAGAACGGACATGACGGGGGTTACTGGGTGTAAATAGAAAATAATATCTTATTACCTCCTCTGCTGCTACGTCAAGCAATGTCTCCTCTCTACTTCCTCCTGACTCACCTCTCACCCAGAACATCCTGTCTGTATCTGACATCACTTCCTATCTTCCATAGAGACTTCCTGTCTGTACCTGACATCACTTCCTATCTAGGTAGAAGTGAGATCACCACCTTGTGGAGCTCAGAGGAAATGCAGTGTCTCGTAGTGGGAACACGGTCTTGTGCTGGGTGTGTATGTACTGTATATCCTTATAGATGGGGTCACCTCCACTCCCACCAGGGGGGATAGAAATGTATTACTGCCTAGTCCAGCCTTTCTTAGCCAGTGTTCCTCCAAAGGTTTCTTCTAGGGGGTTCCATGAGCAATGAACAATTTTGTTCTCTCAGTAACAACGATTTCATGATGTAAGAATGTCCTTCTCCCACTGACTACGGATATCAGGGGGTCCTTCTCCTATTGGTAACTAATGTAAGAGACCAATAAACAGACCACTTGCAATGAGACCCGGGTTTGAACTGAAATCGTGTTTGGACAGAATTTGGCTTGTTGGAGGTCGGTGAACGGCTGAAATAAATTACCCGTTCCAACCCCCAATGGCAGCATTAGTACCACTGCTAAATGTGGCAGCTTCACACTCCCCGAGCTTTCATCAGGTATAGTGGTGACATTTGTGCTCAAACATGACTATGTGGCCATATTCAGACAATGGTGTAATGATCTATTCCTCGCCCATTTGCTTAGGTGGTCATGGATTCCCAGCCATATTAGTGAATGGGCTGGGTGACATCAACGGTTAGTAAGGTTGCAAACAACCTAAACGGTCATCCTTATTAGTGTAGCGGCCCCCTCACCCTGTCCTCTTTACCTAGGGGCATGTCACGCGACAGAGTGAGGTGCGCTACGGCCCATGTCCTCCCCACAACGGTGGGTGAGGTGAAGGCCAATACCTGATGTTTCCTCGGGCCGGTGTGTCTTGGGCATGTACCGAGTCTGTTGTGCAGAAAACCACCAAACCACCCTTTGCTCCCATTAACAGAGTCCATACACCGATCGCAGTCCAACTGTTGGTTTTATTTCGTATCTCCACATACAGGCAATGCGATGGCAGGATACGGTGGGATGAGCAGGTCGAGGCACTATACTGATCTGGGTCCCTACACCCCCTGTGCTATGACCAAGGGTTGCAGGAGTCTTAATTCGAACACCTCCGCTGCGTTGCAGCCCTTATCAGGGAAAGATGTCCTCCAAGAGAGAGTTACCGGAGGCCCATCTGTAACCGGGTTGACGCTGCACCGGAATCCTCGGACGGGTGACCCCCCCCCCCAGCCTCCTCACTTCAGACGCGGGTCCCCTCGCAAGGGGCACCCTGGAATCACTTCACCCTTGCGGGACCCAGTCGGAGTCACTGGGTCCCAGGCCTCCTCAATAGTACCTCATCCCAGGCTGAAGGTGCCTGGGATGGAATCCCAGCTTCATTCCGACCAGGCCTAGGGCGCCTAGGCCGGAACCTTGAACCGCCCGCACCCAGGCCGAAGGTGCCTGGGTGCGCGACGAGATGATCCCCCCGAAGACCTTGTGGCGAGGGCGTCTTTCCCCTTTTATCTCCTCCCATCAACACCACGGCGGGTTCCCCGCCCCAGCCGTACCATCTCCAGGAAGGAACAAAAAGGGTAGCACTATGGTGATGATTCTACCTGAAGCCTGTAGGTACTCTGCCACCCACAGGCAAAGGAGAATATTACATCCCCCAATCCTCCACGAAAAAACAAAAAGGGGTCTAAACCCTGACATAATTACACACCTGGGTCACACTACCCCCAGGTGTATCCCACTAAATCTGAAGACCCCGCTACACACTCCCCCTTGTGATTTGACGCTGGTCCCCAGCGTCAGGTGCACACCCATGTCTCCCAAGGAGCGGTGACATGGGGCAAGCCCCATGGGCTGTCCCCAAATTTGTGAATACTAAGTGTGCCAAGACCTGCTCAAAAGGGAAAGGAAAAATATAAAACGATAAACTTTTGCATAAAACATCTATTCTGTACACATGTACAATCCCTCCCATCACTGTCTAAGAACCACCCCATACTCAGCAGTCTTGACCGATGAATCTCCTGCAGAAGGGAAACAAAAACAACATCCTAACAATCTGTGTTAACTTGGAATGAATAGGTCTGTCAGCCGAGAGACCAACTCACTCCAATAAGCAAAGTGATGCATGTGTAAAATTTTCAAACAGTCGTTGCACAACACTGCCACCTGTTGACAGCGCCGCGGTCATGACACTTGCCGAGATCTTCCTTCTTCCTGCTTTTCTACGCTAACTTTTACCCCCAGAGTCTCTGCCTTTGGCACATGAAGAAGAGGGAGAAAAACAACAGCTCCCAAGTCTCCAGTGAGTGAAAGAAAAGCCCAAATCAAAACAAAAGTAGGGCGCAGTTCTGAGCGTCTGGGAATGTTCCTTCCAGAAAGTTCAACAGAAAACAAAATAGGAGCTCACTTCTCCTACAAGTAAAACCTTGGATCCGGCAAAAACAGGGGCTTCAGGTGCTTGTCAAACACTTCCACCGAATATTCGACATCCTCTCCTTCTTTCCTGCAGATGAGCACCTTATCGGCATGAATATGGCGCCCCAGTCTCCAATCAGCTCTACAGTCTCTAAACTTTTTAGATACAGGTGGCGAACACGACAGGTATCGCCGGGCATGAGGCACTTTGAGCTTTTCCCATACAAACTCGTCGTACCACCTGGGTCGCAAAACTTCGACTTCATACAATAAGTCCCGAGGCAAGTAGGGGTACTCCCACCCATATTCACGGGCGACTCTTTGGGAGAAAAGTCTCTGCAATCTGGCTAGAGGTGGCATCACATCTCGCTCGCCTTCTCCTGGCTGTACGATGGCCTCCGGGTGCCGAGGTACCTTCACCATCTCGAGTTGCTTTGCCTTTGGTGCCCGCAACGAAGCACGCTGCATCCCCACTATCGGAGCGGGTGAAGTGGTTGAAAGTGGAAGGTCAGTCGGAGGACTAGATTTCCTCGGGAACTCCGGGGCCTGCGCCCGGAGCGTACTGTCTTCTATGGACATGGGGGAATCCTGCGGTTTACACAGCACAGGTAGTGGGCGTCTGTCCCAGCCCTTCCGGTGAAACAGTTCGTCTATTTCTCCGTCATCACCACAGTCTGACAACGACTCTAGGTCGGAGGTGTCATACATCTCGGCGGGAAGGTAGTCTCTAGTAGACGGAAGGCTACCCTCCCTTGCGGGCTCCACCGGCTGTGGACTCCTGACACCTCCAGCCAACACCACAGTCCCAGCCCCTAGCTCACCTGGACCTTCTGAAGAACTGGGATGTCCGGGACTCTCTTCTCTACCGGCGCCATCTAGGCCAGGCAAGCGGCGGGGTGAAGCTCGACCACGACCATAGGATGCCTGTACCAGGCCGACTTTCCTCTTCGGAGGTGGCAGCAGGGAATCTGTGGTGACCGAAGCAGTGCCCTCGGATTTCTCTCTTTCCGTCTCTGGTTGGGCAGTCACGTCGCCCTGGTCAGCGCATACGGGGACCTCCGCAAAGGCCTGGATCTCTCCCTCCGGAGTGGCGGTTCCTGTGATGCAGTTGAGGCGAAGGGCCCGGGGCCTTACTGTGGATGATTCGACCTCAAAAAGAAACTCTTTGCACGCTTCACATCGCCCGAACGGCTTTAGTTGGACCACCAGTCCCGAGCATCCGGGACAGATCACACCGAGGGCCTCCGTGTCTCTGCATGAATACAGAGCCAACTGTCCTCGGGGCCTGAGCCTTATCCCCGTGTCTGTCAGGGGAGCAGCAAATGCAGTCATCTTCATAGGGTAAGATACCGGCATCCACGGAGAGCTTGAATTCATTCCGACCACTTGCTGCTCCATCACGCGCTGACCACGCGCCAGAGTCTCCACGTGTATCTCCACACGTGGCCAGACTCCTCCCACGACATGCACGTTTTCGCGGGCTTCCGCCAGCCTCCGCCCACAAATTTCGCAGTCATGGGGTGCCTCGTGGCGCAGTGCATTAACAGTCCCCACATGTAGTACTTCACACGGCTGGACCTCTCCCTTTTTACGCTCCTCCGCGTGGGCCTTTCCCGACTTAGGGTCATGCCCACAACTCCGAGCAGGGATGCACTTTGGCCAATCACATGGCCGACCTGCTCGGAACTCCTCCGGGCAGCAAAGTTCAAACACAGACGTTCTCAGTTCCATCGTTGAGACACACACAACCCCGGACGAGCCCCCACGTGCCTGGGTGCGCGACGAGATGATCCCCCCGAAGACCTCGTGGCGAGGGCGTCTTCCCCCTTTTATCTCCTCCCATCAACACCACGGCGGGTTCCCCGCCCCAGCCGTACCATCTCCAGGAAGGAACAAAAAGGGTAGCACTATGGTGATGATTCTACCTGAAGCCTGTAGGTACTCTGCCACCCACAGGCAAAGGAGAATATTACATCCCCCAATCCTCCACGAAAAAACAAAAAGGGGTCTAAACCCTGACATAATTACACACCTGGGTCACACTACCCCCAGGTGTATCCCACTAGATCTGAAGACCCCACTACATTAGTGTCCATATAAATGTCAAGGTTCTAATACTCTACTCCAACCTTTTCTCAAACGGGGTGCCACAGTACCCTGGGGTGCCGCCTGAGGTCCTCAGGGGCCCTGCGGAATCCTGGTTGAGAGAGACATTTGAGCTGAGCCGAGCCGAGCTCTCATTCCTCCGCCGAACATCGGTATATCGAGAGCTTGGCCAGGACAGTTTTGTGTACACTCACCGGCCACTTTATTAGGTACACCTGTTCAATTGCTTGGTAACACAAATTGCTAATCAGCCAATCACAAAGCAGCAACTCATTGCATTTAGGCATCTAGATGTAGTAAAGACGATTTGCTAAAGTTCAAACCGAGCATCAGAAGGGGGAAGAACGGGGATTTAAGTGACTTTGAACGTGGCATGGTTGTTGGTACCACATGGGCTGGTCTGAGTATTTCAGAAACTGCTGAGCTACTGGGATTTTCACGTACGACCATCTCTCAGGTTTGGATATAAAAAAGTGCTGCGCTTAATTGCAAATATAATATGTATAAAGTGCAAAAATTAGAAAAGATAGTAGTAGAGTCAAGTCCCAAAAAACTATAAATATGGTAAAATGTCCAATAGGAGCCACCAAAAGGCGAACCCCTATATTATAATACCCTGTACACACGGCCGGTTTTCCCATAAAAAAAAAAACAATGGTATTCCCGACGGAATTCCTGTCAAGCCTGCCTTGCATACACACAGTCACACAAAACTCTGGTGAACTTTTGACTGCCAAGAACACGGTGACGTAAAAGACTACGACGAGCCAAGAAAATTAAGTTCTATGCTTCTAAGCATGCGTCGATTTGTTTCCGAGCATGCACGTTTTTTTTCCCGTCGGAAAAGCATAGAGTAACGGTTTTCCTGCTAGGATTTTTTCATGACGGGAAAAAAGAGATCCTGCTCTTTTTTTTTTTTTTTCTGTCAGTTTTCCCGTCAGAAAAACTTTGAGGGAGCATACACACGGTCGGAATTCCCGGCCAAAAGCTCTCATCGCAGTTTTTCCGACGGGAAAACTGGTCGTGTGTACAGGGCATAAGTCCTCATAGATGACGATTCATAATATCGATCCATAAATAGTGACGATATTCACCACCACAGATAGTATGGGTACGCTTACCAGAAAACGTGGACCCAAATACCATACGGCAATGAGTCACTAAAGCAGGGGTGATTAGACATCACATAGGGAAACGGGTCCTCTGTGCATTTTCCAAGGATGGATCTCACTCATTCCCATTCCATCCTTGGAAACCGTATACAGTACATATACAAGGCGGCTCCCCTGGGCAAAATAACGTACCTGGGTTGGTGGTGTCACTGAAAGTGAAAACATTTCCCTAAGTCAGTGGTCCCTGAAAGGAAAAAAAAAACGATCCTGTATTGGTGGTGACACCGAAATGAAAAAAAAGGTCCTAAGTCAATGATGTCATTGAAAGGGAGAAATTGCTCCATCTGTGGTGTCACTAAATAGAAAAATGTCACAGAAAAAAATCACCACTACAAAGCCCCTCCCCACCCCAATACAGAGCTCTTCACTGAACCCCGGCCCCCCTTTCCTCACTACAAAGCTCATCCCTCTTTAGTATACAGGTCCCCTTCCTCCAAAACAGTGCTCCCCCTCCCTTTCCTCCCAGTACACAGAGTTTCCCCCAAGTACAGAGCTCCCTCCTCCTTCCTCTTCCCCAGTACACAGTGCCCACCCAGTATGCAGAGCTCCCTCCCCCAATTACACCACTCACTCCTTCCTCTCCCCCAGTATACAGAGCCTTCACTCCCCCCAGTACACAGAGCTCTCCATCCCCCAAGTACAAAGCTTCCCCCTTCTTCCATTCCCCCCAGTGCACAGAGCTCCCCCTCCTTCGACTGCCAGTACATAGAGCTCCACCCAGTGCAGAGCTCCCCTCTACCTCCAGGACACAGATCTACCCCTCCTCCTCCCCCAGTACACAGAGCTCCTCACCCCCCCCCCAGGTACAGTGCTCAGCCCTCACAGAGCCCCCCTCTTCCCACACCCCAGTACAAAGTGCACCCCCCCCAGTATGCAGAGCTCCTCTAAGTGTAGAGCTCCCCCTCCTTCTCCCCCCCCCAGTAAACAGAGCTCCCCTTCCTCCAAACCCCAATATACAAAGTGCCCCACCACCCAGGTTCAGACCTCTCCTTCCCCTCTCTCCATCCAGTACACAACCCCCCCCCCCCACAAATACAGAGCTCCTCTCCCCCCAGTAAACATAGCTCCCCCTTGCTTCCTTTTCCTCTACTACACAGAGCCTTCCTTCCTACCATTCCCCAGTGCACCTCACCCCCAAGTACAAAGCTTCCCCCTTCTTCCTCTCCTCCCAGTACACAGAGCTCCTCCTCCTCCCACCCCCAGTACACAGGGCTTCCCTCCAGTATGCAGAGCTCCCCCCTCCTTTCTCTCACCCCAGTACACAGAGCTCCTCCTCCTCCTACCCCCAGTACACAGAGCTCCCCTCCAGTATGCAGAGCTCTCACTCCTTTCTCTCACCCCTGTACCCGCTTATCCCCAAAAATGTGCCATTTACTGAAGAGGAGGTGGGGGGGGCCTTAAAGCGAAAATTCCCCTTTTGAGTGGAGCTTTGCTTTATGGGGAAAATTGTGCACAAGTGTAGCGCAACCCCTAGAGGGCCAACTGAATTATGGGACCCCCTATTCCTGCCCAGCCAGACAACATGCATTTTCCAGCTTGCATCCAGACACAGAAACCAGTCCTCGGGCTTGTTTTTATATTTTATTGAGGGAATATAACTTGGATAGGGACGAGGGGTTACAGGATGCCCAAAACTGAATTCAGCAACAATTTGGAGGACAACTTCTCTATGTACACCGGCAGCAAAAGAGGATCCCAGACTGTACTCCCTCCAGAATAATGTCAGTCTTTAATGGTTCAGTAGCAACTATCTTCTGGCAGGAGCTCTATGTCCCCTTGGTGGAAATAGCAAAACATTTGTTTTCCACAAAAGCAAAACTTTTCCGCAGCGGTTCCTACGGGCAACAGCATTATTTGTACAGTCTTTACCTCAGCCATTGTTGGACAACTAGGAGACAATTGTATTCCAAGAGCACAGTCATTAACCCAAGCCACTGTAGGGCAGTTGCGAAACACGTGTAATCCACATACACTATATTACCAAAAGTATTGGGACACCTGTCTTTACACACAAATGAACTTTAATGACGTCTTAGTCTGTAGGGCTCAATATTGAGTTGGCCCACCCTTTGCAACTATAACAGCTTCTACTCTTCTGGGAAGGCTGTCCACAAGGTTTAGGAGGGTGTCTATGGGAATGTTTGACCATTCTTCCAGAAGCACATTTGTGAGATCAGGCACTGATGTTGAACGAGAAGGCCGCAGTCTCCGCTTTAATTCATCCCATATGTGTTCTATCGGGTGGTGGTCAGGCCAGTCAAGTTCCTCCACCCCAAACTCACTCATCCATGTCTTTAGGGACCTTGCTTAGTGCACTGGTCCAAATCATTTGGTGGAGTGGTGATTATGGTGTGGGGTTGTTTTTCAGGGGTTGGGCTTGGCCCCGTAGTTCCAGTGAAGGGAACTCTTAAGGCGCAGAAGGATTGCTGCTTCCACTAAGTTTTAGGCGATTTTGTGGTCACCCAAGATCGCTTCTAGGTCTAAGCACAGTGTCTTTTTTTTTTTTTGCTGATCCGAAAATGATCCAATCCGTGACTCTGATCCGAGGAACGATCCGAACCGTGAGTTTTTTGATCCGTTGCACCCCTACTGCTCACCAGTGCACAAAGCAAGGTCCATAAAAACATGGATGAGTGAGTTTGAGGTGGAAGAACTTGACTGGCCTGCACAGTCTTGACCTCAACCTGATAGAACACCTTTGGGATAATTTTGAGTGGAGACTGCGAGCCAGGCCTTCTCCTCCAACATCAGTGCCTGACCTCATAGGTGCGCTTCTGGATGAATGGTCAAACATTTCCATAGACACTACCAATAGTGACTAGTGGTGGTGATCTAATTATCACCCTATCGCTCCGCCCTACATGTTTCGTCATGTTTGACGTCGTCCAGGGGTACCTTTTTTACCAGTGTATTTTTAAGAGCAATAAAGTGTGAGGATTTTACTCTATGCGGAGTCCCTTTTAATTTTTCGGGTGTCCGTAGGGTTCAATATTGTGTTGGCCCACTCCTTGCAGCTTCAACTCTTCTGGGAAGGCTGTCCACAAGGTTAACGAGTGTTTGTTTATATGGGAATAGTGAAAAAAAAAATATCTTGCGCCAAATATAAATGAGAATAAAGTAAATTAATTAAGCTGCTAACTCCAAAACTGCAGTGAATAACTGAGACAAATGTGATAAAGGTGGTGGGGCTGTACACTACCACTAGGGACTAGCTGGCGTGTATCCCACCTCTGACAGCGGCGAGCCAGCGGGACCGGAAGTGACGTCTGTGCGTGACCTAGTACCGCCAGAGGTACCTTCTCTCATTTTGCATATCTTAACCAGGGGATCACCATCCTATTAAGACCACAGTGTCTAATAGGTGATTATTGGTTATCTTTCGAATATTCTTTTGCCCTAGGCAGGCTGGTGTTTGTTTATACAATTTTTTTATTATATATAATTTTTTTAATACGATAATTAGATCACCACCACTAGTCACTATTGGTAGTGTACAGCGCCCCCACCTTTATCACATTTGTCTCAGTTATTCACTGCAGTTTTGGGGTTAGCAGTTTAATTAATTTACTTTATTCTCATTTATATTTGGCGCAAGATATTTTTTATTTTTCACTATTCCCATAGAAACACATTTGTAAACCTTGTGGACAGCCTTCCCAGAAGAGTTGAAGCTGCAAGGAGTGGGCCAACTCAATATTGAGCCCTACGGACGCCCGAAAAATGAAAAGGGACTCCGCATAGAGTAAAATCCTCACACTTTATTGGTCTTAAAAATACACTGGTAAAAAAGGTGCCAAACATATGACAAAACACGTAGGGCGGAGCGACGCGCTGATGTCACTGCTACATACATGTCCCGGTTGTGGTTTTTTTTTGTATGTGTGCTGGTTGCACATGCGAATTTAGGCGGTTTTACGACAATACACCCCTTGTCAGTGTATATTTAGGAGCAATAAAGTGTGAAGATTTTACTCTTATTCGGGGTCTCTTAACTTTTCTGGCACTTTTATAACCACCGTTGAGGAGGACTGATGTTCCCTGTTGGTGAGACGGACCGGATAAAGGCCCTGGCTGGGTATGGAGCCATAGACGTTTATGACCTTTTGTAATGAGAGGTCCTGTCGATCTGGTAAGCAAGCCCTTCAGCCATTGGTGGAGGTGTTAAGCCACAAGGTGTTGGATGGTGTGGAAGACTTATTGAGATCACCAAATTATTTCACTGGAATTCTTTCATTGGAATAGAAGTTTTTGGACTTTACATTGGATCACATTTTTTGTATTTAATTTACGTTAGTTGTACAATCCAAATTTATATTTCAATGTTTTTTTTTTTTTTCAAATAATTTCTTTTATTGAAAAGTAAGAAGTAAAAGGCTTTTACAGATATCTTGAACAACAGTTATACAACGGAAATTTACAAGGTCACAGAATTCAGTTTCATAGAGAAGCATCCACTACAATAATAGACTAATCATTGGGGGGGAATTGGGATCCAGCTTGTAGGGTTAAAGGTGCTGATATGCGGCAAGAAACAGTAATTCGGAGAGAGGTCCGAAGTGTACTCAGTGGTTTCCCAAATGAAGAAGCTATGTTTTCGGGGAAAGGCTTATTTGGCATGGGGCGTTATTGTAGTAAGTTTCCACTTAGGTGTAAGCGGGATTTGTAGTTGGAAAATGGTGGCTATGGCATTGTCCTGTGCCTTGTATCTGGGGTAGGTGTTTCGGGACTGTGTGTGGGATGGATATATTTCTATGTTTTTATTGAAACAAGTCCAGAAAGAACAAGAGTAGCAAGTAAACATAGACCAATGTTCAGATTGTCGCAATAACAAATATACAGATACAGTGGAACCTCGGTTTATGAGTTACGCGGTTAACAAGCATTTGAAAGACGAGCAACTTTTAAAAAAAAATTCGGACCCGGTTCTTTATAGAGCTATAACTATTTTTGTCTCGTCCAATTCCCCCTGATGAAGCCAATGTCTTGGCGAAACTAGTAGGGAAGACTTGACCGCTATTTAATCATTTGTATTATGCTCCATTTTATCTCTATTATGATCTAATATTGTAATTTGTTCTAATTGTAATAAAATTTTTATATTTTTTGATATCTATTGTGTAGTTAGTCACTTTTGGCACCGCACTGATCCCCATTCCTCCGTTCCCTCTGAAATTAATCTCTGGGATGAGGTGCCTTATCTTATAAAGGACATATCAGCCACTTCCCATATTAATAGTCACAGGGCGTTCTCAGGTAAACCTGCTGAGAACAGAAAGCCCAGCAAACAATATGAAAAGGTAGGAAACGTATATTTGATCTAACAAAATGCAGTTCTACTCAATAGTCAGGATCATAACCCTGTGTAGGCATACACTCAAATCCAGCGCTAATGGAACTCACACAATAATGCAGATTGTCTCTTTGCTGTGATCAAAAAGTTTGTCCGTTTATTGGCCACAAAATGAATAAAATCCAGTCCTGTAATAAACGACTGGTGAAAAACAAAAGAATGAGACACTTGTTAAACCAACTTGAAGTGAAACCTACGATCCCTTGAGCAAGGAGGGGCTAATGATTCCAAATGTGAGTCAGTGATCACATAGCTTAGATGGACAGGACAGCTAACATCAGTACCTTAAAGAAAGATGTCATGCAGTGGACCTGCTAACCGACATGTGGAGGCGCGCTCCAACACGAGGGACGCGGGACCAAAGGTGCTTCAACAGGGAGAGGGAACCCGAGAGCTCCGTGCACTCCGAATAGGTGACGTCAATCCCGCTGCGCCGCCGTCTGTGAAGCCAAGCCGCACAGTTGAATAGGTGTGCCGTGGAGCGCTCCTTCTCTCCGGATGTTAACTTGCTGCTGCCCTCTGGTGGGGATAGTGAAAAAGTCAATCCACTGTAGTATATCCCCAGCTCACTGGTCGGCTAATGGTCAACTCAGAACACTGGAATAAAGCCAATTCCACTGCTGTTAAGCTCCTAAGCAAGGTTGGATCGTGGTAAAGGGTAAAAGATATCTTTAAAGGGTAGCCTTGACGACGCGTTTCGCGCGCATGCGCTTTTTCATATGAAAAAGCGCGAAACGCGTCATCAAGGCTAAGTCAGGCGGATCGAGCTTCCTCCTGGTCCCGGATGCCCGGCGTGATGTCATTCACAGGCCGGGAGGCGGGATGAAAAAGCAGAGGAGAGTGCTGCTGCTGCCAAGACCTGCAAAGAGTCCGTGCAACAATGGCTAAAAGTTTACAGAGGCTAAAAACCTTTCCTAAGGCACTGATGTATCACAGAGACTTAGCTGTGTTAACTGCCTGAAGTTTTTACTTCTGGGGGGGGGGGGCAGTTAATTTACAATGGTATTTGTAATATGCAGCATGGAGGGGGTTAATGTACTGCCACTGATGCATTGGTGACCAGTGGCAGTTAATTAACCCCTTTGTGCTGCATTAGTGACACCAGTGTCAGTGTTTATTACCCCTATTATCCAGGGACAACAGCGTCTCCTCCGCAGGGATGTAGTCCCAAGGTAGGAGGTGAGCACGCTGACTAACCCCCAGCCAGAATGGCTCGGATGATGGGGGCAAGCTTACAGAGGAGGAACAGGAAGTGAGAAATTCAGACAAAGAAAAAAAACATTACGAAGGGAAATTGAAGGAAAGGGTAAGTGAACCAACATTGCACTAGCTTAAAGGAACCTATTTAGAAAAAAAAAAAACGAACCTTTACAACCCCTTTGTAGTAAACACAGTTTACTATGCTTCAGTTATAAATGAACACAGTGCCTGATCAGTACCGATCACTCACTGTGTTGTTTTAGAAAAGGTAGGGGCTGGTAAATGACATTTACCAGCCTCCATAGCTTGAATTATTTTTCCCATTATGGGCGTGAGTGGGGCCTCATGTCGAAGGCCTCACAAAGCCTAGAGCCGCCTCTGTGTGTGTGTGTTCCATTAGCGCTGGATTTGAGTGTATGGCCGTTTGTTTATTCGTTACTTCTGGGTACAATTTCTTCTAGCTGCTGACATTTTATTCCCACCCATGAGGTTTGACATTTTCCAAATATATATCCACCAATCTTAGCGCTGGTGATATTGTTGCTTTTTGTTGTCATAACCCTGTGTAGGACCGTTCAGGAACCGGAGTATGGTACAGAAAAAAAAGTGGGGGGAGGGGGGAAGGGTCGAGGGGAAATAATGGATAAGACATAATAGGGGACCTTTGTACCAATTCCTGAGAACATCAATGTCAGAACTTAATGAAGTTCTAAGACAAGCCAATATGTATTGGAGTCAAACAAGATAAAGATAAAGAAGGCAGAATAGAGGAAAAAGGAAGGAATAAAAATAGGATTTTTATAACAGCTTACCTGTAAAATCCTTTTCTTGGAGTACATCACGGGACACAGAGCGACATAGTCATTACTAATGGGTTATATAGTTACCGTCAGGTGCTGGCACTGGCAACTTCCAAAACCGGAAGTACCCTCCCCTATATAAGCCCCTCCCATCCGGGAGCACCTCAGTTTTGCAGGAAAGCAATAAGTGTCCCCAAAGAGGGGCGGGAGCTCTGTGTCCCGTGATGTACTCCAAGAAAAGGATTTTACAGGTAAGCTGTTATAAAAATCCTATTTTCTTTCTCGTACATCACGGGACACAGAGCGACATAGTCATTACTAATGGGATGTCCTAAAGCAATGCCAAATGAGGGGGGGATACACCATATATAAGCTGAGCGCTATCAGACATGAGGATCTTTTGCGGCCTGCAACACACTGCGCCCAAAGGCGACATCCTCCTGACTTCTAACGTCCACCTGGTAGAACCTAGTAAACGTGTGTACTGAAGACCATGTTGCGACCTTACAGATTTGAGCCAGGGAGGCCTGGTGATGCACTGCCCATGAAGTTCCAACTGCTCTCGTGGAGTGCGCCCTAACTTTGAACGGAGGCGGTCTCCTTCTCAAGCCATAGGCTTGTATTATGACCTGTCGAATCCACTTGGCTAAAGTAGATTTTGACGCTGCCTGACCCTTTCTGGGGCCTTCCGGCAGAATAAACAAAGTATCCGTTCTGCGAATCTGAGCAGTGGCTTTTAGATAAGCTTTAACTGCTCTTACTACATCCAAAGAATGCAATAACTTTTCCTCTACCGAAGTAGGCTTGGGGAAAAAAGAAGGAAGAACCACATCTTGGTTCAAATGAAAACTCGATACCACCTTAGGAAGAAAGGCTGGATGAGGACGTAACACTACTCTGTCCTTATGGATAACCAGATATGGCTCCTTACAGGACATAGCTGCTAATTCCGATACTCTTTTAGCCGAACAAATGGCTACTAGAAAAATCAATTTCCTGGTGAGAAGCACCAAGGAAATATGCCGTAATGGTTCAAATGGTTGTTTCTGTAGAACCGACAGAACCAAGTTTAGATCCCATGGACATATGGGAATATTAACCGGAGGACTAATACGCATCACTCCTTGTATAAAGGCTTTGACTAGTGAATGCGAAGCCAAGGGCCTTTGAAAAAATATTGACAAGGCCGAAATCTGACCCTTGATAGTACTCAAGGCAAGCTTCCTATCTACAGCCCACTGTAGGAAGTCCAGAATCCTACCTATTACGTACTTACGTGGATGCCATTTCTTGGCTTCACACCAGGCGATGTACGCCTTCCAGATTCTATAGTAGATCTGCCTGGATACCGGCTTCCTGGCATTGATCATGGTAGATACCACAGAATTAGAGAGCCCTCTCCCTTTTAGAATGTGGGCTTCAATAGCCAGGCCGTCAAACCTAGGGCTGGTAAGGAAGGGTGGTATATCGGTCCCTGCGAAAGCAGGTCCGGACGATGTGGGAGGGTCCAAGGACTCCCCACAGACATTTTTACAATCTCCGCGTACCATGCTCTTCGGGGCCACGCTGGAGCCACCAGAATCACTGGTTTCTTTTCTACCCTGATTCTGCGGAGTAATCGAGGTAACAATTGTGGCGGTGGGAATGCATATATCAGCTTGAACTGATCCCAAGGGAACACTAGGGCATCCGAGCCGCACGCTAGGGGATCCCTTGCCCAAGAGACAAACCTGTCCACTTTTGTGTTGAATCTGGATGCTAGCAGATCTACATCCGGTGTTCCCCACCGCTGACATATTGTCCGGAAAACCTCGGGATGAAGGGACCATTCCCCTGGGCATAAAATTGTTGGCGACTTAGAAAGTCCGCCTTCCAATTCTCCACTCCTGGAATGAATACCGCAGATATGGCTGGGACATATCTTTCTGCCCATCTCAGGATGTAATTTACTTCCCTTTGGGCTGCACGACTCCTGGTGCCCCCCTGACGATTGATATATGCCACTGCTGTGGCATTGTCTGACTGAACTCTGACAGGGGACCCTTGGAGTTTGGATGTCCATGCTACTAGGGCATACCGGGCTGCTCGTATCTCTAAGAGATTGATGGGCAGGGCCTTTTCCGCATCCGACCATCTGCCCTGGAGAGACCATTGCTCCAGTACTGCTCCCCAGCCTATAAGGCTGGCATCTGTAGTGACCACCTTCCAAGAAATCGGACTGAAGGATTTCCCTCTTTCCAGATTCTGGGGAACCAACCACCAATGGAGGCTCCTGCGAACGGAAGGGGACAAGGACATTGGTAAGTCCAGAGCCTGAACTTTTTTGTTCCAGGCTGACAGTATGGCCCTTTGCAACTTCCTTGAATGGAATTGACCGTAGGGTACTGCTTCGAATGATGCCACCATTTTTCCCAGCAGCCTCATGCACAGGCGTATGGATGGCTGTCTTTTTGAACCCACTAAGTGGATCAAATCTCTCAAAGACGACCCCTTTTCTTGAGGCAAGAAAATCTTTCTCTGGTCTGAATCCAGCCTTAGCCCCAAGTATTCCAGACTTTTGACTGGTTTTAGGGCTGACTTGTCTCGGTTGATAATCCAACCGTGATATTCCAGATACTTGATTGTCTCGTGAACAACCACTTCTAGTTTTTCCACTGAGTGGTCTATCAGCAACAAGTCGTCTAGATATGCCATTATCGTTACACCTCGTGTTCTTAGATTGGCCAATAATGGGGCCAGAATTTTTGTGAACACTCTTGGTGCTGTGGCCAGACCGAAGGGTAAGGCTCTGAACTGAAAATGGCGCCCTTCTACCGCAAAGCGTAGAAATTTTTGGTGGGCTGGAAAGATGGGGATGTGCAAATAAGCATCTTTGATGTCGATCGAGGCTAACCATTCCTCCCCTTGTAGGGCAGTGGCTACCGATCGGATCGACTCCATCCGGAAAGTCCTGATATGTAGGAATTTGTTTAGCCCTTTTAGATTTAATATGGGCCTCACGTCCCCGTTTGGCTTCGGAACTGTAAAGAGGTTTGAGTAAAACCCGAACCCCCATTCTTCCAGGGGAACCTCTATAATTACTGCTTGAAGCAATAATTGTTCCAGTGCCAACAGGAGGGATCCTCTCTTCTGGGGATCCCTTGGCACGTTTGACCTTATAAAGCGGGAAGGAGGGGAGTTTTTTAACTCCAATTTGTATCCCAGATTTACTGCGGAGAGCACCCATCTGTCTCGGATCGTGTCCCGCCAGGTTTCTGTGAACAACTGAAGTCTTCCCCCCACCCGATTGGGTGGGGGCAACCCTTCATGCATTTGACTTTGGGGGAGGTTTTGTACCTCTCCTGCTCCAGGGCTTCTTGTTACCCTGCAACTGTCCCTGATTTTTACCTCCGGGATTTGACCGGGGAGGCCGTCGGAACTGTTTCACAGCCGATGTCCTAGGGACTGGAGAAGCCGGCCTCTTAAAGGAGGGACCTCTAACTCTATTTTTAACCGGCAAAAGTGTACTTTTACCGCTGGAAATTCTCTGGATATACTTGTCCAGGTCTTCCCCGAATAAGCGCTCCCCATGAAATGGGAAGCTGACCAGCAATTTTTTACAGGGAGCTTCAGCAGACCAGTTT
Organism: Rana muscosa; assembly: GCA_029206835.1. NCBI lineage: Eukaryota > Metazoa > Chordata > Amphibia > Anura > Ranidae > Rana > Rana muscosa. The sequence goes on from CM055123.1 coordinate 409,037,752, forward strand.
TTGAGCCATAGAAGCCTGCGCATATGTACTACAGACAGCGTAAGGCGGGAGGCCTGATGGATTGAATCCTTTATGGCGTCCACCGCAAAGCATAAGGCTCTAGGTAGATCAGCTAGAGCAAGAGCCTGCTGATCTGGCACGTCCCTTAAGACCTGTTTCAACTGATCCTTCACTGCTTGGCATACCCCTATAGCTGCCACTGCTGGTTGTGTCACCAATCCTGCTGTAGAAAAAGCAGATTTCAATAATGACTCCAATTTTTTATCTATTGGATCCTTGAACATTTGGACATTTTCCACCGGACATGTCAGTGATTTATTCACACAAGAGATGGCTGCGTCCACTGTAGGGACCTTCCATTTTCTGATGAACTTATCCTCCATGGGATAGACCACCGGAAATCTCTTGGGGGGAGTAAATATTTTGTCAGGATGCTCCCAATCCTGGTAAATGAGCCCCTCCAGTAAAGGATGGATCGGAAAGGAACAAACAGTCTGGGGAGCTTTTAGCGACCCCAACGAGGAGACAGAAGTGGAGGATGGCTCCGCAAGTGGCATTTTAAATGCTGATCGGACCATATTAGTCAGGGACTGAACCCATAACCTCTCAGCATGTGATGCTGAGAACGGCTCTTCCACTGTTGATTCCTCTACAACCGAATCAACCTCATCCTGATCCCCCTCAGGTAGGTCGACCTCTGTATGGGACTGTTGCTCTGTTAACAGGCACTCTGAGGGAGGAGACGGAGATCGGGCGCTTTTCTCCTGTGACAGGGAAGCAGCAATTAGTGCTGACAATCTCTCTTCCAGTCCTCCCAGAGCTGAGGAAAAAACCTCCTCTGTTACATACACAGGAGCAGGTGAACTGAGGACAGCCACAGTACCAGGTACTCCTGAGGGTGCTCTACGGTCACTAACCTCTGATTCTTCAGGGGAGACTGGTGCAGCCAAAGCATGCCCAAGATCCTCAGAGCCCGATGGAGACCCCCTATTCCTCCTGGAATTTCTAGTCCCGGAGTTTTTAGACGGCATATTCCTAAGCCACAAAGCTGAGGTATTCCAGCCGAAATACACCAGTTACTGATAATAGTCTAGCATAAATGCTGCTATAATAAACAGTTGGTGTCTACTAATGTGCCTTTCTAGGGGATGCCTGTATCAACCGCTTGCTGTATGCCTTTAAATGTTGCCAGCTCTGTCTCTGTACTTCATAGCCAGCTTACTACAATATTGTGGCTTTTTAAAACCTGCTGGGACGCCCGCACATGCGCAGAAGCGCTGCGGCGCGCACAGAGCGTCATCCCCCAGGCTCCGCCCCCTTTCCCGGCTCACCTCTATATATAGAGGCGCGTGCACGCGCACGCGCGCGGCCACGTGCGCCCTCGGCGCTAATTTCAAACATGGAAACCAGGGACAGGAGCCAGGGCCCCTCTTTGCCGCAGGCCGGGGGATGGACGAGCACTGCAACATGGCAGAGGAAGCAGTTTCCTATAGGAGAACTCACCAACTGCCTGGACTTTGCTCTCTGAGAAGAAACTAGTCCACATGACAAGAAAACATTCCACAGCGGCCTCTAGTGGACAAACACAGGTACCGCAGTCTAATATACTAAATATATATAAAAAAACATTTTTTTATTTTTTTTTTTTTTTTTTTCTTGACCACCATTAAAAATTATTAAATTTTTTTAGTAGTTACAGGCATGCACAGAATCTTGCGGGAATACCATTAGGTAACAGACAGAAAGACAAATTAGGCCTGGGGGTCCCCCAATAGAACCAAGTTCCTGGGGGCCCCCACTTACCTGTTCCTCGCCGCAGGACTTTGTTTGGTCCACAAAAGCCCAAACTTCACCTATCACGGCAGGCATTGTAATCAAACCTTCAGGGACCGGGTTCCCAAGGATTCCACTCCCCTGGACCTGTATAGCACCCTGCACAGAAAACATCTTGGTCGTGGGTATGACCAGAGCTCTGGATCCCAGGGTCCAGCTCTCCTAAGAGAAGCATTACAGGCAGAACCTTGCTCTTCTCTTTGCAAGGCCCGGGTACCGACCGTTTAGCTATGAAGCTTTTTTGGTCGGATCCGGAATAGCTTACTGAGGCCCAAAAGAACCTGTACGCAAGCTCAGTGAAAAACACATGTTTCTTCTTGGCCAACACCTTAGACACTGGCAAAAAACTGAGGTGCTCCCGGATGGGAGGGGCTTATATAGGGGAGGGTACTTCCGGTTTTGGAAGTTGCCAGTGCCAGCACCTGACGGTAATCTATATAACTCATTAGTAATGACTATGTCGCTCTGTGTCCCGTGATGTATGAGAAAGAAAGAGGGTCAGCCCAGAGCTCATTAGGGAAGAGAAATATGCCGGATCCATGGGGTGCGGATTTCATCACATTTTGTAAAGTTATTATGGAGTGTGAGGGAGTTTGTCGTTAACCATAATCCAGAGGAATCCCCAGTTGTTTCCAATGCCGGGCTCCTGTAATCCTTGCCACTAACAGATATATGTCATTCATTTTGGTGATTTCCTGGGCATCTCATCAGGTAATCTATGAAAGAATTCCACCTCTGGGGATCTGCGGACGTCCCCCCCCCCCCCCTCACCCAATTTATTACCATCCAAATTTATATACAATTTCCTGTTACATATTTTGTCACGAATTTTCTTTGATATGAACTCACTGTGAGCAATTTGCTCTTCAATTACCTTAGTGCAGCTTATTGTGTATGTATATCAGAGTGTGCTTCTTCCCCACATGTCCAGCAACATTCATATACAAGACATTTCCCGCACTCACTAATACACCTCAAGGGTTGTGTGGGACCCCTGATGTACAGGAAGACAGGACTACAGTGAGGAGCATTTCCCTCACTCAGGACAGGAATACGGCTTCTCCCCCGTGTGAGATCTCTGATGTGTGACAAGATGCGACTTAACTGAGAAACATTTCCCGCACTCAGGACAGGAATACGGCTTCTCACCTGTGTGAGACCTCTGATGTCTGTAAAGATGGGACTTCTGTGAAAAACATTTCCCACACACAGGACAGGAATACGGCTTCTCACCCGTGTGCGACCTCTGATGTCTGAGAAGTAACGACTTCGCTGGAAAACATTTCCCGCACTCCGGACAGGAATGCGGCTTCTCACCCGTGTGCAACCTCTGATGTGTGTCAAGATGTGACTTAACTGAGAAACATTTCCCGCACTCAGGACAGGAATGTGGCTTCTCACCCGTGTGAGACCTCTGATGTCTGGAAAGATGGGACTTCTGTGAAAAACATTTCCCACACACAGGACAGGAATACGGCTTCTCACCCGTGTGCAACCTCTGATGTGTGTCAAGATGTGACTTAACTGAGAAACATTTTCCGCACTCAGGACAGGAATACGGCTTCTCACCCGTGTGCGACATCTGACGTTTGACAAGTTTTGATTTTTGTACAAAACATTTCCCGCACTCAGAACAGGAATGTGGCTTCTCACCTGTATGCATTTTTTTATGCTTATTAAGATTAGACTTAGAATGGAAACCCTTCCCGCACTCAGTACAGGAAAACCTCTTATCTGTTGGAAGGACGGCACCGTCCCGCACAGTCTGAGGTTCCTCGGGATAAGAGGAATACGATGGTCCGGCACCGTCCCGCACAGTCTGAGGTTCCTCAGGATAAGAGGAATACGATGGTCCGGCACCGTCCCGCACAGTCTGAGGTTCCTCAGGATAAGAGGAATACGATGGTCCGGCACCGTCCCGCACAGTCTGAGGTTCCTCAGGATAAGAGGAATACGATGGTCCGGCACCGTCCCGCACAGTCTGAGGTTCCTCAGGATAAGTGGAATACGATGGTCCGGCACCGTCCCGCACAGTCTGAGGTTCCTCAGGATAAGAGGAATACGATGGTCCGGCACCGTCCCGCACAGTCTGAGGTTCCTCAGGATAAGAGGAATGCGATGGTCCGGCACCGTCCCGCACAGTCTGAGGTTCCTCAGGATAAGAGGAATACAATGGTCCGGCACCGTCCCGCACAGTCGGAGGTTCCTCAGGATAAGAGGAATACGATGGTCCGGCACCGTCCCGCACAGTCTGAGGTTCCTCAGGATAAGAGGAATACGATGGTCCGGCACCGTCCCGCACAGTCGGAGGTTCCTCAGGATAAGAGGAATACGATGGTCCGGCACCGTCCCGCACAGTCTGAGGTTCCTCAGGATAAGAGGAATACGATGGTCCGGCACCGTCCCGCACAGTCGGAGGTTCCTCAGGATAAGAGGAATACGATGGTCCATCTACACTGTGTGGTGCCGGATGGACATTTGAGGTAGTCGGGTTTTCTCCTGGACTATACTGTGTGATGTCCTCATCTTCTACTTTACAGTCTGGAGACAAAGTGAGACAAACCTCTGAGGTTTTCCTCATCTCCCGTCCATCTACTAAAATAGAAATACAAAGATTATTACTAGACATGAGCTGATTGGTTCCCCTAAACCAGGACTCCGCCCACATCAGGCAGCTTTGTCTCTGAGGATCTTACAATTCCCCCCTCAAGGTAACTAGTAAATGGCTCCTCTGATCTCCTACTGTTGGCGATTGCTCTTTCTAGGGGTATATACAGGTCCTTCTCAAAAAATTAGCATATTGTGATAAAGTTCATTATTTTCTGTAATGTACTGATAAACATTAGACTTTCATATAGTTTAGATTCATTACACACAACTGAAGTAGTTCAAGCCTTTTCTTGTTTTAATATTGATGATTTTGGCATACAGCTCATGAAAACCCCAAAATCCTATCTCAAAAAATTAGCATATTTCATCCGACCAATAAAAGAAAAGTGTTTTTAATACAAAAAAAGTCAACCTTCAAATAATTATGTTCAGTTATGCACTCAATACTTGGTCGGGAATCCTTTTGCAGAAATGACTGCTTCAATGCGGCGTGGCATGGAGGCAACCAGCCTGTGGCACTGCTGAGGTGTTATGGAGGCCCAGGATGCTTCGATAGCGGCCTTAAGCTCATCCAGAGTGTTGGGTCTTGCGTCTCTCAACTTTCTCTTCCCAATATCCCACAGATTCTCTATGGGGTTCAGGTCAGGAGAGTTGGCAGGCCAATTGAGCACAGTAATACCATGGTCAGTAAACCATTTACCAGTGGTTTTGGCACTGTGAGCAGGTGCCAGGTCGTGCTGAAAAATGAAATCTTCATCTCCATAAAGCTTTTCAGCAGACGGAAGCATGAAGTGCTCCAAAATCTCCTGATAGCTAGCTGCATTGACCCTGCCCATGATAAAACACAGTGGACCAACACCAGCAGCTGACATGGCACCCCAGACCATCACTGACTGTGGGTACTTGACACTGGACTTCAGGCATTTTGGCATTTCCCTCTCCCCAGTCTTCCTCCAGACTCTGGCACCTTGATTTCTGAATGTACTTTGGACCACTGAGCAACAGTCCAGTGCTGCTTCTCTGTAGCCCAGGTCAGGCGCTTCTGCCGCTGTTTCTGGTTCAAAAGTGGCTTGACCTGGGGAATGCGGCACCTGTAGCCCATTTCCTGCACACGCCTGTTCACGGTGGCTCTGGATGTTTCTACTCCAGACTCAGTCCACTGCTTCCGCAGGTCCTCCAAGGTCTGGAATCGGTCCTTCTCCACAATCTTCTTCAGGGTCCGGTCACCTCTTCTCGTTGTGCAGCGTTTTCTGCCACACTTTTTCCTTCCCACAGACTTCCCACTGAGGTGCCTTGATACAGCACTCTGGGAACAGCCTATTCGTTGAGAAATTTCTGTGTCTTACCCTCTTGCTTGAGGGTGTCAATGATGGCCTTCTGGACAGCAGTCAGGTCGGCAGTCTTACCCATGATTGCGGTTTTGAGTAATGAACCAGGCTGGGAGTTTTTAAAAGCCTCAGGAATCTTTTGCAGGTGTTGAGAGTTAATTAGTTGATTCAGATGATTAGGTTAATAGCTCGTTTAGAGAACCTTTTCATGATATGCTAATTTTTTGAGATAGGAATTTTGGGTTGTCATGAGCTGTATGCCAAAATCATCAATATTAAAACAAGAAAAGGCTTGAACTACTTCAGTTGTGTGTAATGAATCTAAAATATATGAAAGTCTAATGTTTATCAGTACATTACAGAAAATAATGAACTTTATCACAATATGCTAATTTTTTGAGAAGGACCTGTAGACTTGTCTCTGCCCTGAACAGGTTAACCCTCATACTCCACAGGCCTGGAGATCACTCTGAAATAACTTGACACGGACACAGTCAGTCTCTCAAAGTAATCTAAAATGCTGTATTATTGTGTGGGTTATATAGACAGAATATTAGTTTACAAGCATAAGTTTGGTCACACAGTAGCTTTCCATAGTTTACAAATACATCTGGCATATGACCTAGACAAACTTATCTAGCAAAATACTAACGTCATTTCAAGGAAATCATGTGACTTACAGGAAAACTAAACTAACTAGCGAAAAGTGCTGTGTTAGCATATCTCTAAACAGAAGCATATCATATAAAACATAGCAAGGTATAAGATGGATACTCCAAACTAATATGGAGTCAGTTTGGTGTATATATATATATATATATATATATATATATATATATATATATATATATATATTCCTTCACCTACCAGTTAATTTCTTTATTCATGGGCCTTAGTCAGAGAGTGAGGAAACAACGAGAACTGTCTTTTATAGGAGTGACAGTGATGAGGGGATTATAGGACGAATGTCCCCACCCCCTCTATCACTCATTGCCATCTTCCCAACACAAGAAGTCCTGCACTTCCTTATTTAGTCCATGATTTAATCATGAATAACAGAGGGGCTGAGCCCCACCAGAGGTCAGAGAGTGAGGATGGGGGGAGAACAACCAAGATGAAGACTGGACTGATCCTGAAGACCCACATCATTGGGTTACTGACTCCTCCCTCATTATCACTTTCTGTTTAAGGTTCCAAAGTTGGAGGATGTTATCACATTATCATCAACATGTAAAAGTCTGTGCTCCAATCAAATCATCCGATATAAAATGTCCAGCTGGTAGGAAATGGGTGTAACAAAAGAGAATACATATTATGTGTATATATATATATATATATATATATATATATATATATAGTAGAGGGAAGAGAGCAGAAGTCAGGAATATGTAATGTACAACATATTGTATAAGATACAACAGATAGGACTATATAGTATCAGAATTATGTAATGTACAATATAGAGTATATAGTGCGGGGGTCAGGAGTATGTAATGTACAACAGAGTATATAGTGCAGGGCTCAGGAGTAGGGATAAGCTTGATGTTTGAGTTGAACGTAAGTTCAACTCGAACATCGGGTGATCACCCGTTCGCCGAATTATGGGACGTTTGCAGGCAAATTCGAGTGCCGCGGAACGCCCCATAATGAACTGCGACATTGCAGTGCATTAACGTCTGATGATTGGCCAAAGCATGCACCTGACATGCATGCTTTGGCCAATCATAGCACGCTCCTCTGCGAGAGCCATAACTGGCCAAAAGCAGGGTGCCTTTGGCCAATCATGGCTCAGGTGGACTAAGTCCACACCCAACACTATATAAGGCTGCATACATAGTGGCCAGTTGTAGTGTTGTTGGCGTGGATAGAGAGATAGCATGAGCTAGATTAGGCAGGCAGGTTAGTTAGTGGCAGTGTATTTGATATATATATATACACACACACACACACACACACACACTCAGCATTTATCGTAGACTAGATGTTCAATGTAGACTCTATATTCAGTCAGTATATTTGAGATTGTATACACAGTGTAGTACAGCCGTCAAAATTTCCACTCGCCTGCTCGCATTTTGCGAGTGGATTTTGAGGGCTGGGCGAGTGTGGGCTGCCTGGGAGCGGGGGGGGGGGGGGGGGGGTCGTGGGGCAAGGGAGAGGAGAGGAGGAGCTGCTGCCGCCGCCGCATTGATCACCACGCGGGGAACATAACAGCTTTCATTTCAATAGCTGTGTGTTCCCCGTCGCGCGTCTTCATATATAGCCCCTCCCCCTTGTCCGGGCACTTTGATAGACAGATGAACACACAGCTATTGAAATGAAAGCTGTTATGTTCCCCACGCCGTTCAATGCGGCAGCAGCAGCTCCTCCTCTCCTCTCCCTTGCCCCACTACCCCCCCCGCGCGCTGATCAACCTGACATCGGCGGCAGGGGGGGCTCTCTCTTACACAGGTAGGCCACTGGGGACCTACACATGGCTGCATTTGGGGACACAAGGCTGCATTTGGGGACACAAGGATGCATTTGGGGACATATGGCTGCATTTGGGGACACATGGCTGCATTTGGGGACACAAGGCTATACATGGCTGCATTTGGGGACACAAGGCTGCATTTGGGGACACAAGACTGCATTTGGGGACATATGGCTGCATTTGGGGATACAAGGCTGCATTTGGGGACACAAGGCTGCATTGGTGTCACAGGCTGCACTGGCGGACACAGGCTGTATTGGCAGACACGGCAGGCTGCAGTTTTGGACATGGATAAAGTTGTTGTTAATATTTATTTTTATAACTTAATTCTGCATAAAAACTTTAAGTGTCATTTCATGAGATAATTTGAGGGCGTGTTTAGGGGCGGGGCATGGTAGGGGTTGGGCCCGGCAACTGTTGGCGAGTAACCCTTGAGGTCTGGCTAGTAGCTCAGGATTTGAAATTTTGAGCCCTGGTCTAATATATATATATATATATTGTGAGGGGGTTAACTCGGTAGCGGGTGTGTGTGACCCCCTGGTTGGGCTCCCCACACAAAAACAGGGCCAGCAGACGGAGGTTGTGGTTTTCAAAATCAAAAGGTGCGGTTTATTTCTCTATGTACAGTGACAAAAACACAGCAAAGCCAAAAAGAAACATAAACAAAATAAATCCTGGTCAGTTTGACCTCTGACTAAACATGCAGGTTTCCTAAACTAACAACTGGGATCAGCCTGGTGCTGTCCTAGTCCCTAAGTCCCTGGTTTAGTAAAAGTCCAAACAAATAGCCACACAGGCTTTGCCTCACCGCACAGGGGTTCACTCTCCCTAGACAGTCCACACAGGTCTGGTTCCAGGCATGAGCTAACATCTAATGAAGCTGGGAGTTCTTATAGAGGCCTAAATGAGCTGACAAGCTTCAGCTGGTCTCATCAACTCCCTGTCTCTACAACGCCCCACACTCTCCCTAGAGGTATGAGTCATCCATGAGCCCACTAGCCTTATACAACTCTCCACCTAGTTGTATAAGTCGGCGTAAAGCCTGAATCTGGGCGAAATATATCTACCCCCCTGGATGCAACCAGGTGACTTTACCTTCCTGCTGTCACATACCCCCCCCCTCTTGTTTTAACCTCGGGGTTGGAACACCAGCAATCAGGCATTCATGTACTCGAGACAAAGCATCCACATTCCCCATTTGAACGCCAGGGCGATGCTTTAATGTGAAGTTGAATTCCTGGAGGGCCAGGAACCACCTATTCACTCTTCTATTTGTTTCCTTGTTTTGAGCCATCCACTTTAACGGAGCGTGATCCGTAACCATGTCAAAGTGCCTACCTAGCAGGTAGTACCGAAGGGAATCTAGAGCCCACTTCACCGCTAAACACTCCTTTTCAACGGTGGCGTAATTTACCTCATGGGACTTCAACTTCCTGCTGAGGTAAATGACTGGGTGCTCTTCCCCGTTCCAGACCTGGGACAATACTGCTCCTAACCCCACATCTGACGCATCACTTTGTACGACAAAGTCTTTAGAGAAGTCGGGTGAGTACAACACTGGCTGGCTACATAAGGCTTGTTTCAAGAATTGGAATGCTGCCTCAGCCTCGGGGGTCCATTTAATCATGACCGACCCTTTCCCCTTCGTCAGGTTGGTTAGGGGCACAGCCTTAGAAGCAAAGTGGGGAATGAATCGCCGATAATACCCAGCGATTCCCAGAAAGGCTCGTACCTGCTTCTTGCTGTTGGGACGTGGCCAACTCTGGATGGCCTCGACTTTGTTGAGTTGGGGTTTTATTACTCCCCTCCCAATGGTGTACCCAAGATATTTGGCCTCCTCCTGCCCAATGGTACACTTCTTGGGGTTAGCCGTAAACCCCGCTTCCCGAACAGAGTCCAGGACTGCTTGCACTTTTGGCAGATGTGAGGCCCAATCTGTGCTATGGACAATTACGTCATCCAGGTAAGCCGCAGCATACTTCCGATGGGGCCTCAGCATCTGGTCCATTTTCCGCTGGAATGTGGCCGGCGCATTCTGTAACCCGAACGGCATTCTTTTATATTGGAACGCCCCGTCTGGGGTTACAAATGCGGTTTTCTCTTTGGCCGACTTGGCCAGGGGGATTTGCCAATACCCTTTTGTGAGGTCAAGAGTCGTCATGTATCGGGCTGTTCCCAGCCGGTCGATCAACTCATCTATACGTGGCATGGGGTAGGTGTCAAATTTTGTAACTTTGTTCAACTGTCGAAAATCGTTACAAAATCGCCAGCTCCCATCCGGTTTAGGCACCAACACAATGGGACTAGACCAATCACTTTGGGACTCCTCTATCACCCCTAAGTTCAGCATTTTCTGTACTTCCTCCCGTATTGCCTCCCGTCGGGCCTCTGGGATCCGATAGGGTTTTAACTTCACCCTTTCACCGGGCGGGGTAATGATGTCATGCTCTACCCCAGATGTTTGTCCCGGCAGCTCAGAGAATACCTCCTTGTTGCGAAGCACAAACTCCTTAACCTCCTGTTGTTGGGGTTGTGACAAGGTGGCTGCTATTCCAACCTCCGGAATCACGCAACCAGTTTGAGCTGGTGACCAAGTGTCTGCGACTAGGGACTCTCTATCCCTCCAGGCTTTCAACAGATTAACGTGATAGATCTGTTCGGGCTTTCGCCTTCCTGGTTGTCTGACCTTGTAATTCACTTCGCTCACTTTTTCCATTATCTCGTAGGGGCCTTGCCATTTGGCAAGGAATTTACTTTCAACCGTAGGGACAAGTACCAGTATCCTATCCCCCGGGGAAAAGGTACGGGTCTTGGCTGCACGGTTGTACACTCTCTGCTGTGCTAACTGCGCTTGGGCCAAATGTTCCTTCACGATGGGCATTACCTGTGCAATTCGGTCTTGCATCAGGGCGACATGCTCAATCACACTCCTGTGGGGAGAACTCTCACTTTCCCAAGTTTCCTTGGCAATATCCAACAGCCCTCTTGGGTGTCTCCCATACAGTAACTCAAAGGGGGAGAATCCCGTAGAGGATTGGGGCACCTCCCTAATAGCAAACATCAGATAAGGAAGTAGACAGTCCCAATCCTTTCCATCTCTATCCACCACTTTCTTCAACATTTGTTTTAGGGTTTTGTTGAACCTTTCCACCAGCCCATCGGTTTGGGGGTGATACACAGATGTACGTAATTGTGTCACTTTGAACAATTTACACAGCTCCTTCATAACCCGGGACATAAAGGGTGTACCTTGGTCCGTAAGCAGTTCTTTACAAATACCCACCCGGCTAAACACAAGAGATAGCTCTTTGGCTATGGTTTTGGCCGAGGTATTTCGGAGAGGGATCGCTTCTGGATAACGGGTGGCATAGTCCATTATAACTAATATGTACTGGTGCCCCCTAGCGGACTTGATTATAGGACCTACCAAATCCATGGCGATCTTCTCAAACGGGACCTCAATGATGGGTAGAGGGACCAGCGGGCTACGGAAATGTGGCATCGGGGCCGACCTCTGACACACAGGGCAGGAGGAACAATAATTTTCTATGTCCTTCATCACCCCCGGCCAATAGAATCTCTGTAATACCCTCTCTCGGGTTTTCTCTGTCCCCAGATGACCTCCAAGAATGTGCCCATGGGCCAACTCCAACACCAACTTCCTGTAAGGTTTGGGCACCACAAGCTGCTCAACGGTTTCTTCTGCCCTTTTTGCCACCCGATACAGTAGGTCCTTCTCTACGCTGAAGTATGGGTAAGTGCAGGTATTATCTGGGTTCACTAACTCGCCATCTATTTTCACTACGTTTTCCCGTGCCTTTATTAGGGCGGGGTCTTTCAACTGTTCTCGCCAAACTTGGGGTAGAGCTCCCACCCTCTCACTCTCTCCACCCTCACCCCTTGGAATCCTCTTATCCGCCCCTGGGGATGGTCTGGTCTTAGGGTGGAAAGTCCGAGAGTCTCTGGAAGAGGCCGTCAGGTTCTCTGTAGCCAAGTATTTCTCTACACGATCCACAAGACCACCGGCCGTCTCTGGGTCTCCATGGCTTACCCACTTTTGGATGGCAGTAGGAAGAGCTCTCAAAAACCGATCCATTACAACACGTTCCACAATCTCTGGTGCGGACAAAGTCTCTGGCTGTAGCCACTTCCTGCTCAGGTGAATGAGATCATACATTTGAGACCTGGGGGGTTTTCCAAGCTGGAAAGTCCAGTTATGCACACGCTGAGCCCGGACAGCCAGGGTGACACCCAGCCTTGCCAATATTTCAGCTTTTAGCATCACATAGTCTTTTGCTTGGTCAGGCTCTAGGTCATAGTAAGCCTTCTGCGATTCACCAGTTAACAGAGGAGCCACCAGTCCAGCCCACTGCTCCTCAGGCCACTTTTCTCTTTCAGCAGTCCTTTCAAATGTGGTCAAAAATACCTCTGGATCATCCTCTCCAGTCATTTTTGTCAATAAACGACTCACCCCAAAGGACGCGGTATTAGTGGGACGGCTTTCCTCACTGGTCTGCGGACGTTGCTGCATTACTGCTTCCATTTGTTGTAGTCTCTGCTCTTGCTTCTGTAACAGGTCTATGAAGCGGGCCTCAGATTGCTGCTGGGCTTGTTGATGAGCTTGCTGCTGGGCTGCAAGGCTCCTTTGCAAACCTGCATTTGTCTGCTGTTGATTGGCATTTGCTAGAGCCAGCTGTTTCAGTATCTCCTCCATGCTGGCTTAAAAAAAACTGCCACTGGTTCTCCACCAACTGTGAGGGGGTTAACTCGGTAGCGGGTGTGTGTGACCCCCTGGTTGGGCTCCCCACACAAAAACAGGGCCAGCAGACGGAGGTTGTGGTTTTCAAAATCAAAAGGTGCGGTTTATTTCTCTATGTACAGTGACAAAAACACAGCAAAGCCAAAAAGAAACATAAACAAAATAAATCCTGGTCAGTTTGACCTCTGACTAAACATGCAGGTTTCCTAAACTAACAACTGGGATCAGCCTGGTGCTGTCCTAGTCCCTAAGTCCCTGGTTTAGTAAAAGTCCAAACAAATAGCCACACAGGCTTTGCCTCACCGCACAGGGGTTCACTCTCCCTAGACAGTCCACACAGGTCTGGTTCCAGGCATGAGCTAACATCTAATGAAGCTGGGAGTTTTTATAGAGGCCTTTAAATGAGCTGACAAGCTTCAGCTGGTCTCATCAACTCCCTGCCTGCACGACGCCCAGCCCTCTCCCTAGAGGTATGAGTCATCCATGAGCCCACTAGCCTCAGCTGGGCTTCATCAACTCCCTAGTTGTATAAGTCGGCATAAAGCCTGAATCTGGGCGAAATATATCTACCCCCCTGGATGCAACCAGGTGACTTTACCTTCCTGCTGTCACAATATATATATATATATACACACACATACACACACACACATACATACTCTGCATTCAGTGAAGCCTATATATTCAGTGAATTTGGTGGTGTACAGTTTCTAATACAGTGCAGCCGATGTACACAGCATATAATACAGTGCAGCTGGTGTACAGTTTCTAATACACTTCTGGCGGTGTACACAGTATATAATACAGTGAAACCGGTGTACAGTTTCTAATACAGTGCAGGCAGAGTACACAGTATATAATACAGTGCAGCCGGTGTACAGTTTCTAATACAGTGCAGGCGGAGTAAACTATATAATACAGTGTAGTGCGGTGTTAAAAAATAAATCCTCATCATGTCCGGAAGGCCACTAAGTAGAGGCAGACGCTCACAGACCAATAAAAGAGGTCCAGCAGCCTCTGTGTCTACAGTGAACAGTGGTGGTCGTGGACATGGTGCATCCTCTGCAGGTGCCTGTGGGGCACGCTTGTCATTTTTTTCTGCTGCTGGCTGTGTTATTGAGCCACAACATGCAGAAGAGTTGGTGGAGTGGATAACAAAGACGTCCTCATTCTCTGTCACCCAGGCAGGGTTCATACACATTTTTACCAATAAATTTCCATGACTTTTCCATGACCTTTCCATGACTTCACGTAAATATTCATGACCTAATGTTTCATGAAATGTCTATGTATACATGTTAAATAAGAGGAAAATCCATGTCACACCAAGCATATTTTTACTAATATAAATTAGGGCTGTTACTGATTAAAATTTTTGTGTTTGATTAATCTTTTTTTTTTAATCGATTAATCGACTAATTTTGATTAATTAATTATAACGCACATACAGATCCAACTACTTTTAGCTGATCTCCTTGCATTGCAACTCTGCATTAGTCAGTGGTAAATGTGGTATAAACACTATATACAATCACCTGACACTAGTTAGTTTCCACAATCCATGACTTAACTTCACAGTTCACACAAATAAATTCAAACTGTAGCACTGACGTAAGTACAGTACAGTACAGACACCCCCAGTAGTACAGACACCCCCAGTGCAGACCTCCCAGTACAGACACCCCCAGTGCAGACCTCCCAGTACAGACACGCCCAGTGCAGACCTCCCAGTACAGACACCCCCAGTGCAGACCTCCCAGTACAGACACCCCAGTGCAGACCTCCCAGTAGTACAGACACCCCCAGTAGTACAGACACCCCCAGTAGTGCAGACACCCCCCAGTAGTGCAGACACCCCCCAGTAGTGCAGGCACCCCCAGTAGTGCAGCAGACACCCCCCAGTAGTGCAGATACCCCCAGTAGTGCAGGCACCCCCAGTAGTGCAGCAGACACCCCCCAGTAGTGCAGGCATACACCCCCCAGTAGTGCAGGCAGACACCCCCCCTTACAGACCTCAGAACAGCAATACACGGCGCGGTGTGTGTCCCTCAAGCGTGGGCTCCTCCTCCTCCGTGGATGTAAACAGAGAGGAGGGGGAGGCGGCTTTGTTCTGTATGCTGCTTATTGTTCCTGCTGACGTCAGCGTGCCGCTAAGCCGCTGCCGGGTGTACCAAGATGGCCGTGGCTCCGGAGCTAGGCCGAAGCCGCGGCCTTTCCTAATGGCCGAGGCTCCGGAGCGCTCCGCGGATCGCGCCGTGTGCCGATCCGAACAGGATGACCCGTTCGGGTCACAGATCGCTTACGATCCGTTGGCACCACTACTCAAAATTCCATGACTTTTCCAAAACTTAGTGGTGTTAAGTCATTTTCCAAAACTTTCCCAGGCCTGGAAAGTGCCATGTCAAAATCCCATGACTTTTCCAGGAATTTAATGACCGTGCGAACCCTGCCAGGCTCATAGTAGTTTGCCTTCCAACGCAGCTGCCAAATCGGCCTATTCCACCAGCTCCTTGTCCACAGTAACTCCTTCAATAGCCCCACCATCATGCTCGGAGGAGTCACCAGAATTATTCAACCATAGTGTAGGTTACATGCTGCTGGAGGACACGCAGCAATTTATAAGGCTCCAATGTTGGTTCCTAGGTTGAGGAAGGGAGTAACGTGAGCATAGAGAGAGGGGGTGCCACAGAAGGACAAGAAACTGGCAGTCATGTTCCCCCAGTTGCAGCATGCTGCCAAGTTAGCTCCAGTGACGAGGAGGGAGGGGATGATGAAGTCACTGACCGTATTTGGGTGTCAGAGAAGAGAGGAGGAGGCACAACTCCAACGAGGCAGGATGTCCTCCAGGGGTCAGCTTAAGGGCAGCCACCCTTTATCCATCACACCACAGAGCTCCGCAGGTGCAGGGCGCTGCCGACTCCCCGCTGACTTGCAAAAGTTCCTTGGTGTGGGCTTTTTTCGACACGTGTGCAGCAGATTGCACCGTTGCTGTTTGCAAACTATGTCTGAAGTGGATCAAGCGTGGCCAGAACAGCAGCCGCTTGGGCACCACATGCTTGATCAGACGTACGATGACCTGCCTGCAGTCCATTGACAACAGCACCTTAAAGACCCACATCATCGAAAAAGGCAGACTTCTCCTTGCTCCTCATCTGGGATCTCAAACCCTAATATACCTCCAGTCCTCTCAAAAACCTACACTGAGAGGAATGAAGGTATAGCAATAGGTGCCACAAGTATTTGCAGTCAATCTTCTAGCAGTACACCACCAGTTGATTTCAGCAAGCAAATTTTCCTACCCCAGTTGCTGAACTGTAAAAATAAATTTGGTTACAGCCATCCACATGCTGCCCCCATTCGTGAATTTGTGGAATGTGCTGTACCACAGTGGCAGGTACCAAAACGGCATTTCTTTTCACGTAAGGCCATTCCGGCTCTCTGCCGTCATGTGGAAGGCAATGTTTTGGCCTCGTTGGACAGGGCGGTCAGCAACAAGGTGCATATTACCGCTGACTCGTGGTCCAGCAGGCATGGGCATGGTGGCGTTACCTTTCCTTCACGGCACACTAGGTAACTTTGCTGGCAGCTGGGAAGGATGCAGGACAGGGTTCAGTGTTGTTGGAGCTTGTTCTGCCACCACGCCTCTAAAAAGCTGGTGGTGATTCTGCCACAGCTCTCTGCTCCACCCCGTCTTTTTCTTCCTTTATGGCCTCTTCTGCAGAATTGTCCTCTGAACCAGCAGTGCTTCGTAAGCGTTCAAGGGGCTACACAAGCAGTCAGGCTAAAAGATACCATGCGGTGCTTGAGTTGGTCTGCCTAGGGGACAGGAGCCACACTGGGGTGGTTGACGCCACGCCAGCTTCAGCCATGAATGGTTGTATGCGACAATGGCACCAACCTTCTCTCTGCCCCCTGACAGGGACACTTGAACCATGTTCCATTATTGGCACACGTCCTGAATTTGGTGGTGCAGCGTTTCTTGACCAGGTATCCAGACTTACAAGATCTCCTGAGGCAGGCCAGAATAGTCTGTGGTCATTTCCACCGGTCATACAATGCCAGTGCTCGGCCGACTGACATTCAACAGGAATGCAACCTGCCCACCCACGCCTCATTTGTGACATGCCCACCAGGTGGAACTCAATGTTGGCAGTGCTGCAGCGGCTGCACACACAGCAGAGGGCCATCAATGAGTACCCCTGTTTTTAACGCATACTGTTAGACAGGTTAATTGGTTGTCTGCGAGCTGGTCGGTAAGTAGGCTTGATTTTTCCTGGGAATTCCCCAGGCTTTTGTTGTTACCCGTTTCAGCCTTCCAATGCTGCTTACTGCAATAGCCAGCTATAGATGGGGGCGGTGGACAAGTTTTGCTTTCACCTATGGTGTTTGTATTGGTCCAGCAGCGCACCAACACCTTTGCAGCCATTGTGCTACATGCTGGGTGTTTGGTGTGCTCCTGTACCTTTAAGGAGGGGTGGCCCCCCTTCAGTCCACCTGTCCTCATTTTTCCATCAGAATACGTGTGCCTCCATTGTGGGGACACTCATAGTTTAGTGTAGGACCACAGATTCCAGGGTGCCTTGGCGTGGCTCTGTGGCTCACGCATGCGTTTGCAAATGCGTGCGGACAAAACCCCTGTTTTTTCAAATAACAATTTTTATTGTGGTTTTCTACAAAGAAAGTACAAGGGTTTGTAAGACTTCAAAATATAGAGAACATTACATTTCCAGGTTTGTCAAACAAATACAGTAAGGTTTTATCTATATACCTGTAAGCAATAGCAGGCACCCAACCAAAGATGGAAGTGATGTGGAAATGCGTCATAAGTAAAAAAAAAGAAACATTCAGCAAACTATTCGGGACAAAGGGAGTCCCTAGAACATGCTCAGTGAAGAGCAAGAGAGAGGGAAAGAGGAAAGAAAAGAAGAGAGATCATCATTGTAGCTCAGTCACCTGGTCACGGTGGATCCTCCCGAAGGTGCCACAGCTCCCAGACTTTATCGTGAATGTCCAGCGTATCCTGCATCCTGGCCGTCATTTTCTCCATCAGCTCCACGTCCTTGATTCTAGCGTGCAAGGCCTCGGGAGTAGGGGGGGGGGGTTGTTTTTTCCAGTTTAGGGGTATGAGACAGCGTGCGGCTGTGAGGATATGGCATGTCAGTTTTTTGTAGGGTGGGAGAAGCCGCAGCGGTGAGAGGCCTAGCAGGAAAAATTTGGGAGTCATGGGGATCGGCATTTCCAACAACCGTGACAACAGCTGCTGTACTTCAGTCCAGTAGGGAGTGATTAGAGTGCAACTCCAATAAATGTGAAGGAGGGACCCCCTATCTTTCTGGCAGCGCCAACAGCGGTCTGAGCTGGATAGGTATATGGTGTGGAGCACGTCAGGGGTCATGTACCAGAAAAGAAGGATTTTGTAAGTATTTTCCTTGTACAGGAGGACAGAGGGAGCACTTCGCCGCCTGGGACCATATGATCCGCCACTGTTCTAAAGGAATTTCCTCATTGAGGGCCTTCTCCCATCTAGTCATGTAGGAGTGTCTACCCCTCGAGTCCAAGGAATAGGCGTTAAGTATTTTATAAATGGGTGAGATTAGGCCCTTCTGGGCAGAGCCTGCTAGGACCAAGGACTCAAAGGGGGTTGGGGGGGGAGAAGTGTAGGTCGGGAGCTTTGGTCAGAGCATAGTGGCGAATTTGCATATAGCTATTGAATGCCTGGCGCGGTAGATCGAATTTGGTCTGAAGTCTAGGGAATGGTAATAATGTGCGCTTCACGAGATCCACTAGATTCCCGAAATGAAATAGATTCCGGGATGTCCAGGGGTACGACTTTTGGTGGGAGAGGCTATCTTGCACTTTGGGATTACAGACGAACGAAGTCAAGAGCGAACGTTCAGAGTTCAACCCATATGGACCCGCCACCCTGCGCTAGTCATCTGAGCTGAGACATGGACCCCAACAAATCGGTCGGGGGGACCTCGCACCCGCACGCCAAAGCAGGCTATTTGGATGGGTCGGGGCTAGCCATATTTTCTCGATCTCCGTCCACTTGTTATAGGACCGTTGAGTGAACCATGAGGCTATAGCGCGAAGTTGGGTCGCTTGGTAATACCTGACTAGGTCAGGGACAGCCAAGCCCCCATCCGAACGAGCTGCCAATAGTACCGACTGAGGGACCCTATGTCTCTTATAGTTCCAGATAAATTTAATGAGGTCACATTGGAGGCTTCTCAGGTGTTTGTAGGGGACTGGGATAGGCAGTGTTTGGAAGAGGTAAAGGAGCTTCGGGAGAATCGCCATCTTAACTGAGGCGATCTGGCCGAATAGAGAAATGCGATGTTGTTTCCATTGCGTGAGCAAGGTTCTAATCGAGCGGAAGAGAGGGGGGGAAGTTCTCCTGGTATAGAGTAGAGAATTTTGGGGTGATGTGTATTCCTAGGTATTTCAAGGTGTTATTTTTCCAGTGATAGGGGAAGTTGGCCTTCAACTGAGCGATTTCCATTTCGGGAATATTAATAGGCAGGGCCTCCGACTTGGAAGTGTTAATTTTGAATCCCGAAAAGGCTCCATAGCGGGCCAATTCCGCATGGAGGTTTGGAAGAGAGATCCTAGGCTGCGTCAGTGAGAGAATAACATCGTCTGCGGACATGGAAACTTTAAATTTCCGTCCCAGTACCGAGATTCCCCGGATAGCCGAGTTACCTCGGATGGAGGCTGCCAAGGGTTCAACGCAAAGCGCAAATAGCAGGGATGAGAGTGGACACCCCTGCCGCGTGCCATTGGTTACGGTGAACGAGGGCAAAGAGAGTTTTTACCTGCGAGGACGGGTTGGAGTAGAGGTGTTGGATCGCTCGCAAAAAAGGACCCCGAAACCCAACATGGCGGAACGTCGCAAACAGGAAGGGCCACCCAAGACGGTCAAAGGCCTTCTCGGCGTCCAGGCTAAGGAGCAGGGACGCCGATTTCTCCCTGTTCGCCACCTCCACCAGGTCAATCACCTTCCTAGTGTTGTCTCCAGCCTGCCGGAGCGGGACAAAGCCCACCTGGTCCTTGTGGATGAGGACCATATTTAAGTGGATAGAGAGTAGTTTTGTAAAGATTTTTAGGTCTGAATTCAGGAGGACGGTAGGTCTGTAGTTGGCACACAGAACGGGGTCCTTATCGGGCTTGGGGATCAGAGTGATGAAGTAGCGCTGCATATCCGCCGGGACAGTAGTGTCTCGCAGGAAGGCATTAAAAAGTTTGCACATGTGGGGGAGTAACAGGGGGAGGAAAGACTTGTAGTATTCATAGGGTAGGCCATCCGGGCCCGGGGATTTGTAGGAAGGCAAAGATTTAATGGCCTGTTCTATCTCTTCTTCGGTGATCGGCATATTTAAAGACGTTAGGTCAGAGTCTTGGAGTTTAGATACTCCACTCTGGTCTAGATACTGCGTCATGCGTAGCGAAAGGTCAGGGGAGAGGGGGCTGCTGGGGATGTCAGGATTGTTATAGAGGTGCGTATAAAAGTCAGAAAAGGTATGGGCTATGTCCTTAGGGTGGGAATGTAGGCAGCCTAATTTGACTTTGATCTGGTGGGGCATGGTCGCAAGGTGGCTATCCCGCAGCTTACTCGCTAGAAGGGAGTGGGCCTTATTACCTTTGTCATAATAAACTTGCCGCAAGCCTGAGCAGAGCCTTTTCTACACGACCCAGTGCTAGATCCTTTAGTGTCATATGCAGGTTCGTGATTTTCTTAAGAAGGGAGAGGGTGGGGGGCGTCAGCAGCCGTCGTTTTAAGACCTCAAGTTCCTTCTCGGCTTGCAATTTCGCAGCCAAGGCATCTCTCTTCAGAGCTGAAGATATCGCCATACATTTACCTCGGATGACCGCCTTATGAGCCTCCCACAGCGTGGAGAGGGACACATCGGGTGTGGAGTTTTCCGTGAAGTAAAGTTGCAGGGTGGTGTTTAGATCTGTTTTGGATGGAAGATGTTGAAACCCCTGTTTTTAACGCATACTGTTAGACAGGTTAATTGGTTGTCTGTGAGCTGGTCGGTAAGTAGGCTTGGTTTTTCCTGGGCATTTCCCAGGCTTTTGTTGTTACCTGTGTGAGTATGGCACCAGGACAGGGTCAGGGGAGCTTGGCTTCTTTTAGCCACTCCAGTGGCTACTGATCAAGGATACATGCACTGTCCTGTCACCATATAAGGAGGTCACGAAAATTGTCCAAAGTGGGCAATTCTTAGGGGGGGTGAGATATGCTCGGTGCACCACGTATAACTGGGTCAGCCTGTTGGAGAGCTTGGGAGTCTTACAGTCTTGCATGAGTCAAGTGCTTCACTCCACTCCTCATCCTCCATCGGACCCACCTCTCTTTCCTATCTTGATTTAAGGCTGTAAGCTAGCGTGGTAGATGATGGGGTGAGGAGCATGACATAAAAATCAGAGATCAGCTTTCGTAGGTCCACACGCTTAACCAATGCCATGATAACATTGGGTGTAGATTGTGGCAAAGGCTGGGGAAACTGAGCTTGGGCTGCGTGACGCACTTGGAAGAATCTAAAAAGCTTAGAATTGGGCAGCAGGAACTCATTTTGGAGGTCCTCAAAGTTTTTAAGTGTGCCATCGGAAATTATGTGGTGCAAATAATATATTCCATGTTCGCACCATATCTCCGTGTCAGGGATCAAGAGAAACTCTGAGAGTAGTCTATTGTGCCATAAAGGGGTATAATCGTTGTGTTTAGGGGTCGTTAACGTTTTAGTGGTAATGTCCCATACATGCCTATATTGGTACAATAGGGACCCATGGTCTCTATTGGAGTTATTCCCACTATGTCCCACTGCGATTGCAGTGAGTAGATCAGTGGTTAGTTGCGCCCACCGTGGACAGAGAAGCGTGAGGAATCTGAGTCTGTCGGTTTTATCTATGTGGTACAGTTGGGATGAGAGGTAATAAAGATTTAAGTCAGGGAGGGCTGTTCCACCTAGGTCCGTAGGGTTCTTAAGGACTCTCCAGGCCAGCTTGTGTCTGTTGGTACCCCAAATAAATGTCTTGAGTATGGCCTTCATTGTTTAGGAAGTAATATCATTTTAACGATAATAATGCGGCCCACACATCGATCGGTAGTCTCGCCCATACCTGGGTTTTAGACTTGATGAGATCGAAAAGGGGTTCTATGTTCAGGGATATATAGTCAGCCGGTGTTCTATTCACCAATACTCCAAGGTATTTGATAGTGTTCACTCGCTGGAGTGGTAACTGCGCCTGTAGCTTGGGAGAGTGAAAACTATCCATAGGCAATATTTGGGATTTCTCCCAATTAATTTTAAGGCCAGAGAACTTACCAAAGTGTTCAATCGTATGTAATGCCTTCCGAAGAGATGTGGTCGAGTCGGCCAGGTCTAGTAGCGTGTCGTCTGCATATAAGCTAATTTTTTCAGTCAGGGAACCAAGGCAAAGACCCTGGATCTCGGGGTCCTCTCTAATGGAGATTGCAAGGGGCTCCGCTGCCAGGGCGTAGAGGAGCGGAGACAGTGGACAGCCCTGCCTAGTGCCCCTGGATAAGACAGGTTGACCGATGTCTTTAAACAATTTTTCAGTCCTCAGCACCAAGGTCTGATAGGTTCAAGCAGCCATCGCCAGTGTCTGCATTATATGGTGCAGAGAAATCTAGGGGCAAGAGCAGACTTGGAGACCTTTCCAACAGAGAATCCACTGGGTTACTGGGTCTTGAGGATGGACCACTGGCCAGAACTTGCTCAATATGCAAACGAGCTACTGGCCTGTTCTGCATCCAGTGTGCTTTCTAAACGCATATTCAGTGCTGCTGGAGGATTTGTAACGGATCAAAGAGTGCGCCTGTCCACAGACTCCATTGATAGGCTCACATTTATAAAAATGAATCAGTCCTGGATCAGCAGCTATCAAGCGCCTGATGCTGATGTAACTGATTGAATTTGCTAGGGATCTGGGATCCCTTGAAGACTGCCTATCCTATTCCTCCTGAATCTTGATGCTATCTTCCAACAATATTTTTGGTTTAGGACACCACCACCACCCAAGGCCTAATTCTTTTGCCCCTGTTTAAAAGGGGCATGCGATTACAATTTTTGAAATAATATTTAACAGCAGGGCCCGTTCCTGCACCCAACAAGAGTAACTGGGAGGGGGTACAATGTTTTGGCACCACCAACACCCAAGGCCCAATTTTTCTGCTCCAGTTTGACTGGGGCATGTAATTACAATTTTATATAGTCCGGTCCCCATAGTGTATATATATATATATATATATATATATATATATATATATATATATATATATATATATAATACAGTTCAGAGTATATAGTGAAGTCAGTATAGTAGTCATTGTAGTTTATATAATACAGTGGAGAATTTATAGTAAAGTCAGTGTAGTATATATTACACAGTGTATTGAAGTGGTTAAGGGGAACCCCACGCCAAAATGTAAAAATAAAATAGCATTTTCTAAAATCCATACCAGACCCTTATCCGAGTACACAACCTGACAGGCCACAGGAAAAGGGTGAGGCGAGAGAGCGCCGCCACCCTCCTGAACCGTACCAGGCCACATGCCCTCAACATGATGATGGGGACAAGGGCCTCGTCCCAACAAACCTGGCCCGGTGGTTGTGGGGGTCTGCGGGCAGGGGACTTATCAGAATCTGAAAACACCCTTTAACAAGGGGACCACCAGATCCCGCCCCCCATATGTGAATGGGTAGGTGAACATTGTACCCCTACCCATTCATCAAAAAAAGTGTCAAAAAAGTAAAAAACACAGCAGAAAGTTTTTGACAATTCCTTTATTAAAAAAAGAAGGAAAAGAAGGGGCCCGATTTTCCTCGATGGGAGGCTTCCCCGCCACTGCTGTATTTTGGCTGTGACAGCTGTTATATAGGCAAGGGCGAGGCTACCCGATGACCTAACCGAGTGACCCCACCCCTTCTGACATCATGTGATGTCAGAGGGGGGTGGGGTCTTCCGTTTACGTCACCGGGTGGCCCTGCCCTTGCCTATATAGCAGTTGTGAAACCAAAGACAGCCCATTTGGCGAGTCGCCTCTGAGGCAGATGCGTTTAAAAAAAAAGGGACACTTTTTTTAACCACCTCCCTACTGTGCACGAAAACCCCCTTCCTGCCCAAGCCATTTTTCAGCTTTCAGCGCTGTCACACTTTGAATGACAATTGCGCGGTCGTGCGACGTGGCTCCCAAACGAAATTTGCGTCCTTTTTTTCCCACAAATAGAGCTTTCTTTTGGTGGTATTTGATCACCTCTGCGGTTTTTATTTTTTGCGCTATAAACAAAAGAAGAGCGTCCAGTTTGGAAAAAAAACACTATTTTTTACTTTTTGCTATAATAAATACCCATTTTTTTTTTAAATAACATTTTTCTCAGTTTAGGCCGATACGTATTCTTCTACATATTTTTGGTAAAAAAAAAAAAAAAATCGCAATAAGCACGTATTGATTGGTTTGCGCAAAAGTTATAGCGTCTACAAAATAGGGGATAGATTTATAGCATTTTTTTTTCATTTTTTATTAGTAATGGCGGCGATCTGCGATTTTTATTGTGACTGCGATATTGCGGCGGACACATCGGACACTTTTGACACATTTTTGGGACCATGCACATTTATACAGCGATCCCTGCTATAAAAATGCATTGATTACTGTATAAATGTGATTGGCAGGGAAGGGGTTAACCACTAGGGGGCGGGAAGGGGTTAAATATGTTCCCTCAATGTGTTCTAACTGTGGGGGGAGGGGACTGACTGGGGGAGGTGACCGATGGCTGTCCCTATGTACAAGGGACACAGCATCGGTCCCCTCTCCCTCACAGGACGTGGATCTCTGTGTTTACACACAGAGATCCACTTTCCTGCTCGTTTCCCTGGCAATCGCGGGTGCCCGGCGGCAATCGCGGCCGCCGGGCACGCGCATCGGGGCCTTGGGAACGCGGCGCGCGAGCCCTCCCTAGCAGAACGAGAGTGTCCTCCGCCCGCCATCAATTGACAGTGGGCGGGGGACAAGTGGTTAATAAAGGAATTGTCAAAAATGGTCTGCTGTCATTTTTACTTTTTTTTGTGAAGGGGTAGGGGTACATTGTACCTGATACCATTCACATAATGGGGGGGCAGGGCGGGATCTGGGGGCCCCCTTGTTAAATGGGGCTTTTTAGATTCCGATAAGCCCCCCACCTGCAGACCCCGACAACCAATGACCAGGGTTGTCGGGAAAAGGCCCTTGTCCCTATTAACATGTATATTACAGCCGCAAGCAATTTTGAATTAAATTTTTCCTTTAGAAATGTAATTTTGCTGCGGTACTGTTATGAACATGGGAAAGATGCACTACTTTTCAGGCATACTAAGGACACCCCCCCCCCCGGCACAATATTTAAGGGAATATTTCATTTTTATTGTTTCACTTTAGGCATTATTAAAATCACTGCTCCTGAAAAAACTGCCGTTTTAAAAACTTTTTTTTGCATTGATACATGTCCCCTGGGCCGGGACCCGGGTCCCCAAACACTTTTTATGGCAATAATTTGCATATAAGCCTTAAAAATGAGCATTTTTGATTTTTCATGTTAGAGGCCAATCGAATTTAAAGGTGTTCGCACACATTTTTTGCCTGTTCGCGGTGTGTCTGCAGCACAGAGAAGGAAGATTATCTGAGACAAATACAGGACGGGGAACACGGCTCAGGAAAGTGACCAGGGGATTACAGGCTGATATCACCCAGTCCCCGCCCTACTCTGGACTAATCAGTGAGCAGTATGGGTGGAGGAATGGATTTAGTGTTAATGACCCACCTGTGCTGATCTCTGTAGGAGTGTCCTCCTCTATAAATGTCCCCGTTATTCCATCCTCCTCCATAGACTGCTGATCATCCCTCACATACCTCTCTTCTTCTGTTTTAACCTCAAATTCCATATCGATTGGATCTCCACTCTAAACCAGGAAAATGGGAGAGAATATCATCTGTAAGTTGATATTGTGAGATCACATAAAAAATCCACACATTGGGGTAGATTTAATAAAACTGGAGCACTCAGAATATAGTGCAGCTGTGAATGGTAACCAATTAGCTTCTAACTTCAGCTTGTTCAATTAAGCTTTGGCAATAAAACCTGGAAGCTGATTGGTTTCTATGCAGAAGTGCACCAGATTTTGCACTCTCCAGCTTTAGTAAATCAACCCCATTGTCACTGTAAGAGTATGTTCTAGATTCTCCGTCCCACCAACCTTGCAACAGTGAGGGATGGTGTGACCTTCCTGTGTGGAATCCCGGGAATACAGAGGACGGGGACATCTCTCTGGTGGGTTTCTGTAGCTGGATGACTCCACCATGGTGTCCTGGTACAGATCTTTGTGTCCTTTTGGAAGCTCCTCCATCACCCCATCCTCATCATTCTCCTCTTTTATCTCTTCTTTAATCTCAACTTTAGAATCTCTCAGGTTTCCACTCTGAATATATAATAAAAATGACATCAATGGTAACAATGCAGATAATGTACAGATCCTAATGATACTATCAGTGATTGTTCCTCATCTACCTGATGATGGTGAGGGATGGTGTGACCTTCCTGTGTGGAATCCCGGGAATACAGAGGACGGGGACATCTCTCTGGTGGGTTTCTGTTATTAGGCGGCTCCATCATATCCTTGTGTCCTGAAAGCTCCTTCATTACACCGTATTCCTTGTCCTCTTCTTTAATAACAATATTATAATCCTCAAGGTTTCCACTCTGAATATATAATAAAACATTTATTGTAACAAACATGTTTGTGTATAAATCCTATCAGTGATTGTTACCCATCTACCTGATCATGGTGGGGGATGGTGTGAATGAATATCTGAGACTTGGATCAATATGGAAAAATTTGTTTTCAGGACATTCTTTCTACAAATTACATTTTCCCTCTTTCTTCCTATTTGAATCTTCTAAAATAAAGACATACATATTCCAATCCCCCCATCCCCCACTACTAATAAAAGTCATATAGTCCTTTAGTAGAGACTTATGAGGTGAGAAGGTGATTGGTGGGAAAGGTGACACACCAACAAAATGAAGACAATGTTCCGGCCCGGTAAGTGGGGAAATGTTCTGATCCTGAAGGGGTTAATCTAGGTCTCCACACTATATATGTGTGTATCATCATCTGCTGGAGATAAAAGACGTCACAGTGACTATGGAGGAAGAGGACGGACATGACGGGGGGTTACTGGGTGTGACTAGAAAATAATATTCTAAAGCTTCGTACACACGGTCTGAGTTTTTGCCAACAAACTTCAAAATGAGCAAGTTTGACAAAAAATCCGACCCTGTGTGCGCTCCATCCGACAAACTTTTTTGGTTTTCATCGGACAAATGTTCGGTCTGCAAACAGACAAACTTTTCGCCAACAAAAGTCCGATGGAGCAAAGTCCGACCGTGTGTACAGAAATCCATTGGACTTTTGTCCGATGGACAAATAAGCATGCCCAGAACCAATGTTAAAATCAACCAACAATAGCAGAAGCTGACCAAAGGGTGGCAGTAAATAGCAGAAAAACCACGTGATGTTGAAAAAGTTTTCAGAAAAGTCCTGCCGTGTGTATATGGGTGTGCCCGGCCAACTCCCTTCGGACAAAAATCCACGGAAAAGTTTGTTTGAAATCCGACCGTGTGTATGAGGCTTTAGATTGTAAGCTCTAACGAGTCGGGCCCTCTGATTCCTCCTGTAGTGTAACTGTACTGTCTGCCCTCATGTTGTAAAGTGCTGTGTAAACCGTCTGCACTATACAAATCCTATATAATAATCTTATTACCTTCTCTGCTGCCCTTCCAACAATGTGTCCTCTCTACTTCCTCCCGACTCACCTCTCACCCGAAACTTCCTGTCTGTATGTGACATCACTTCCTGTCTGTATGTCACATCACTTCCTGTCTGGGTAGACATGAGATCAGCACCCTGTGGAGCTCAGAGGAACTGCAGCCCCGGGAAAGGTCTCGCGATGTAAGCACGGCCTCGTGCTGTGTGTGTATGTACTGCATATCCTTATACACTACATTGCCAAATGTATTGGGACGCCTGCCTTTACTCCCGCATGAATTTTAAAGGCATCCCAGTTTTATGCCCCGTACACACGATCGGTTTTCTCGTTGGTAAAAAGTTGGATGGTTTTTCCAACGGAATTCTTCTCAAGCCTGCCTTGCATACACACGGTCACACAAAAGTTTGGTGAACTTTTCACTGCCAAGAACGCAGTCACGTAAAAGACTACGACAAGCCGAGAACATTTTTGTTTCCGAGCATGCGTCGGAATTTAGCGCGGGCCAGGATTTATACACACGATCGGAAATTCCGATCAGTTTTTTTCCCTGACGGGAAAATAGAGAACCTGCGCTCTATCTTTATCCTAGCAGTTTTTCCATTGGAAAAAGTCTGATGACGCATACACACGATTCCCGACCAAACGCTCTCATCAGACTTTTCTCAACAGGAAAACCGATCGTGTGTACGGGGCCATTAGTCCGTAGGGTTCAATATTGAGTTGGCCCCGCCCTTCGCCACTATAACAGCTTCAACTCTTCTGGGAAGGCCGTCCACAAGGTTTAGGAGGGTGTCTATGGGAATGTTTGACTAAGGTGACCAGATTTTTTAAATTAAATCCGGGGACCTATATATATATATATTTCTTTTCCATTGGCAAATAGTAAACTATTTTATAAGCATATTTTCCTCAAATGATTTATGCAGTGTATGTGGTATCTGTTTATGGAATGATTGTATGATATATACGTTATTTCTGGAAATTATTTCATACCAGCCCCATAACATTATTTTACCAGCCCAACTGCATAACGTCATTATGTTCTTGTTCATAAAAGGGAAAACCATACAGTTTAAAGCACATTTGAAGAGTGAATTATACTCACCAGTGCCCATCAGCTCAGCCTCACCAGTGCCCATCAGTTCAGCCTCACCAGTGCCCATCAATGCAGCCTCACCAGTGGCCATCAGCTCAGCCTCACCAGTGCCCATCAATGCAGCCTCACCAGTGCCCATTATCTCAGCCTATTCAGTGCCCATCAATGCAGCCTGTTCAGTGCCCATCAATGCAGCCTGTTCAGTGCCCATTATCTCAGCCTATTCAGTGCCCATCATCAAAAAAAAATCAGCACTGGGTCCTAATGTGCTGCCGCTGCTGCTATGGAGACAGAGACCATCGCTGTCAATTACAGGGGCAGGACAGCAACCCTGGTTGTTTGGCCACTGGTCCGCAGTGGGAGGATTCCCGCATCCACATGGAACGCGTAGATGGGGGAATTGGATCATATATTTTTTTTTTCAGTGTATTGATTTAATGAAAAATAAAAAGCATCCTACGGATGGGAGAATCAGTCTGTTCTCTCGAACTGTCAGTGAGATAATGTGAGGCCGGTGGTGGTAGTTGTACCACCAGGTGACCAGACTTCCACCGGCCCTACAAAGCGGGGACAAAACTGAGGACAAATGTCCACCGGGGACTGTATGCTCAGTCCGGGGACTGTCCCCAGAAACCGGGGACGTCTGGTCACCTTATGTTTGACCATTCTTCCAGAAGCACATTTGTGAGGTCAGGCACTGATGTTGGACGAGAAGGCCTGGCTCGCAGTCTCCGCTCTAATTCATCCCAAAGGTGTTCTATCGGGTTGAGGTCAGGACTCTGTGCAGGCCAGTCAAGTTCCTCCACCCCAAACTCGCTCATCCATGTCTCTATGGACCTTGCTTTGTGCACTGGTGTGCAGTCATGTTGGAACAGGAAGGGGCCATCCCCAAACTCTTCCCACAAAGTTAGGAGCATTAATTTGTCCAAAATGTCTTGGTATGCTGACGCCTTAAGAGTTCCCTTCACTGGAACTAAGGGGCCAAGCCCAACCCCTGAAAAACAACCCCTCACCATAATCCCCTCTCCACCAAATGATTTGGAGGGGTGGCCCAATACTTTTGGCAATATAGTGTGGATGAGCGAGTTTAGGGTGGAGGAACTGGCCTTCACAGAGTCCTGACTTCAAACCAACAGAACACCTTTGGGATGAATTAGAGCGGAGACTGCGAGACAGGCCTTCTCATCCAACATCAGTGCCTGACCTCACAAATGCGCTTCTGGAAGAATGGTCAAACATTCCCATAGACACCCTCCTAAACCTTGTGGACAGCCTTCCCAGAAGAGGTGAAGCTGTTATAGCTCCAAAGGGGGAGCCAACTCAATATTGAACCCTACGGACTAAGACTGGGATGCCATGAAAAGAGAAGTACGGGTTCTGTGAGAATCGATGGCTCGGTTCTCACAGATCCCCGAGAGGAAAGCCGCTGACTGTCAGTCAGCATCTTTCCTCTATAATTCTCCACACTCATTGGAGCGCCGAGCAGTGGAGGGGCGGAGAGAGGCTGTCTCAGCGTCTCGCTGAGACTGCCAACAATCAGGTCAGCTGGCGGATCCCGGCTTGGAAATCGTGATGCCGCGCTGCCCCGACTGATGGCAGTGACGTCAGTGGAGAGCGGACTTCAGACCGATCTCCGCTGAAAACAGGTCACAGGAGTGCAAAACAAATTTCACTCCTGTGACCCAGAGGAGAAGCCCAGCCGAAAAAATCTCAGGCTGGACTTCTCCATTAAAGTTCATGTGTGTGTAAAGGCCGGCGTCCCAATACTTTTGGTAATATAGTGTATGTGGTATCGCTGCAATCGCCAGGAGCAGGAGAATTTATTTTGGGTTGTTCTTTGGTGGAAGGTTATGGATGTAACGAGAAATATACAGCTACATTTATAAAAGTGATTTTCTTTTCTTTTTTTTTTTACTACTTTGGGCCAGTTCTCATTTGATAATAAAAAAAAAATATCAGGAGACATCAATCACCATTTACCACCAAATGAAAGCCCAATTTGTCCTGAAACAAACGCGGTATAATCCACCTGGAGGCACAAAGTAGTTGTGATGATATGTACGGTTTTACTAACACATGTCAAAGTTGTAGAATTGTGCTTAGGCATTAACATTTGTTTTACCCTCAGGTGTGAAGGAGTTCACACAGTGATTTCCTATGACTGTCAGCTCCATCTAGTGGCCATAATGAGGTATCTATCCTGATCAACATAAAATTCCACATTATGGCCACTAGATGGAGCCAATGATCATA
Source organism: Rana muscosa (assembly GCA_029206835.1). Classification (NCBI taxonomy): domain Eukaryota; kingdom Metazoa; phylum Chordata; class Amphibia; order Anura; family Ranidae; genus Rana; species Rana muscosa. The sequence goes on from CM055123.1 coordinate 409,068,934, forward strand.
GGAAATCACTTTATGAAATAAAATACGACCAGAATCTGTCATAGTACGGCGAATGCGTGTCACACTTGGTCAACTATTTTTTTAAACTAGACCTGTAAATGTTTATTACATAGAGATAGTCTGGTTGAAAAAAGACACAAGTCCATCCAGTTCAATCAATAGAAAAAAAAAGTTTCCACCACAAAATGTACCAATGAGAGGAAATGACTCCATTTTTATTTTTCTACTGCTATCAATGGCCAACACGGTACAACACTTCATCCATGTCTTTGGTGATCTCTGATCTCCTTATCAACTGTTTCTTACATGATGAAGATCAGCCATGGAGTATATCTGAGGTGTATATCAGGGTGTGCTTCTTCCCCACATGTCCAGCAACATTCATATACAAGACATTTCCCGTACTCCGGGTACTTATACACCTCAAGGGTTGTGTGGGACCCCTGATGTACAGGAAGACAGAACTTCAGTGAGGAACATTTCCCTCACTCAGGACAGGAATAGGGCTTCTCCCCCGTGTGAGATCTCCGATGTCTGTAAAGTGTGGACTTCTGTGAAAAACATTTCCCGCACTCAGGACAGGAATACGGCTTCTCACCCGTGTGCGACATCTGATGTCTGTAAAGATTGCACTTAAATGAAAAAAAATTCCCGCACTCAGGACAGGAATAGGGTTTCTCACCCGTGTGAGACCTCTGATGTCTAATAAGATGCGACTTTCTTGAAAAACATTTCCCGCACTCAGGACAGGAATACGGCTTCTCACCCGTGTGAGACCTCTGATGGGTGACAAGTTCTGATTTCTGTACAAAACATTTTCCACACTCAGGACAGGAATACGGCTTCTCACCCGTGTGTGATCTCTGATGTGTATCAAGAGTCGACTTAAATGAAAAACATTTCCCGCACTCAGAACAGGAATACGGCTTCTCACCCATGTGAGACCTCTGATGTGTGACAAGTTCTGATTTCTGTACAAAACATTTTCCACACTCAGGACAGGAATACGGCTTCTCACCCGTGTGCAACCTCTGATGTGTATCAAGAGTCGACTTAACTGAAAAACATTTCCCGCACTCAGGACAGGAATACGGCTTCTCACCCGTGTGAGACCTCTGATGTCTAATAATTTCCGACTTACTTGAAAAACATTTCCCGCACTCAGAACAGGAATACGGCTTTTCCCCCGTGTGAGACCTTTGATGTACGTCAAGTTCTGATTTCTGTACAAAACATTTTCCACACTCAGGACAGGAATACGGCTTCTCACCCGTGTGCAACCTCTGATGTGTATCAAGATTTGACTTACGTGAAAAACATTTCCCACACTCAGGACAGGAATACGGCTTCTCACCCGTGTGCAAACTCTGATGTGTATCAAGATGTGACTTACGTGAAAAACATTTCCCACACTCAGTACAGGAATACGGCTTCTCACCCGTGTGACCCCTCTGATGTCTGGAAAGATGCGACTTACTTGAAAAACATTTCCCGCAGTCAGGACAGGAATACGGCTTCTCCCCTGTGTGAGATCTCTGATGTATGACAAGTTCTGATTTTTGTACAAAACTTTTTCCGCACTCAGAACAGGAATGTGGCTTCTCACCTGTATGAAATTTTCTATGCATATTAAGACCAGACTTAGAATTGAAACGCTTCCCGCACTCAGTACATGAAAACCTCTTATCTGTTGGAAGAACGTCACCGTCCCGCACAGTCTGAGGTTCCTCAGGATAAGAGGAATACGATGGTCCGGCACCGTCCCGCACAGTCTGAGGTTTCTCAGGATAAGAGGAATACGATGGTCCGGCACCGTCCCGCACAGTCTGAGGTTCCTCAGGATAAGAGGAATACGATGGTCCGGCACCGTCCCGCACAGTCTGAGGTTCATCAGGATAAGAGGAATACAATGGTCCGGCACCGTCCCGCACAGTCTGAGGTTCCTCAGGATAAGAGGAATATGATGGTCCGGCACCGTCCCGCACAGTCTGAGGTTCCTCAGGATAAGAGGAATACGATGGTCCGGCACCGTCCCGCACAGTCTGAGGTTCCTCAGGATAAGAGGAATACGATGGTCCGGCACCGTCCCGCACAGTCTGAGCTTCCTCAGGATAAGAGGAATACGATGGTCCGGCACCGTCCCGCACAGTCTGAGGTTCCTCAGGATAAGAGGAATACGATGGTCCGGCACCGTCCCGCACAGTCTGAGGTTCCTCAGGATAAGAGGAATACGATGGTCCGGCACCGTCCCGCACAGTCTGAGGTTCCTCAGGATAAGAGGAATACGATGGTCCGGCACCGTCCCGCACAGTCTGAGGTTCCTCAGGATAAGAGGAATATGATGGTCCGGCACCGTCCCGCAAAGTCTGAGGTTCCTCAGGATAAGAGGAATACGATGGTCCGGCACCGTCCCGCACAGTCTGAGGTTCCTCAGGATAAGAGGAATACGATGGTCCGGCACCGTCCCGCACAGTCTGAGGTTCCTCAGGATAAGAGGAATACGATGGTCCGGCACCGTCCCGCACAGTCTGAGGTTCCTCAGGATAAGAGGAATACGATGGTCCGGCACCGTCCCGCACAGTCTGAGGTTCCTCAGGATAAGAGGAATACGATGGTCCGGCACCGTCCCGCACAGTCTGAGGTTCCTCAGGATAAGAGGAATACGATGGTCCGGCACCGTCCCGCACAGTCGGAGGTTCCTCGGGATAAGAGGAATACGATGGTCCGGCACCGTCCCGCACAGTCTGAGGTTCCTCGGGATAAGAGGAATACGATGGTCCGGCACCGTCCCGCACAGTCTGAGGTTCCTCAGGATAAGAGGAATACGATGGTCCGGCACCGTCCCGCACAGTCTGAGGTTCCTCAGGATAAGAGGAATACGATGGTCCGGCACCGTCCCGCACAGTCTGAGGTTCCTCGGGATAAGAGGAATACGATGGTCCGGCACCGTCCCGCACAGTCTGAGGTTCCTCAGGATAAGAGGAATACGATGGTCCGGCACCGTCCCGCACAGTCTGAGGTTCCTCAGGATAAGAGGAATACGATGGTCCGGCACCGTCCCGCACAGTCTGAGGTTCCTCAGGATAAGAGGAATACGATGGTCCGGCACCGTCCCGCACAGTCTGAGGTTCCTCGGGATAAGAGGAATACGATGGTCCGGCACCGTCCCGCACAGTCTGAGGTTCCTCAGGATAAGAGGAATACGATGGTCCGGCACCGTCCCGCACAGTCTGAGGTTCCTCAGGATAAGAGGAATACGATGGTCCATCTACACTGTGTGGTGCCGGATGGACATTGGAGGTAGTCGGGTTTTCTCCTGGACTATACTGTGTGATGTCCTCATCTTCTACTTTACAGTCTGGAGACAAAGTGAGACAATCCTCTGAGGTTTTCCTCATCTCCCGTCCATCTACTAAAATAGAGATACAATCATTATTACTAGACATGAGCTGATTGGTTCCCCTAAACCAGGACTCCGCCCACATCAGGCAGCTTTGTCTCTGAGGATCTTACAATTCCCCCCTCAAGGTAACTAGTAAATGGGTCCTCTGATCTCCTACCAGTTCATTTCTTTATTCATGGACCTTAGTCAGAGAGTGAGGAAACAACGAGAACTGTCTTTTATAGGAGTGACAGTGATGAGGGGATTATAGGACGAGTGTCCCCATCCTCTCTATCACTCATTGTCATTTTCCCAACACAAGAAGTACTACACTTCCTTATTTAGTCCATGATTTAGTCATGAATAACAGCGGGGTGAGCCGCACCAGAGGTCAGAGAGTGAGGATGGGGGAGAACAACCAAGATGAAGACTGGCCTGATCCTGAAGACCACCATCATTGGGTTATTGACTCCTCCCTCATTATCACTTTCTGTTTAAGGTTCAAAAGTTGGAGAATGTTATCAGATTATTATCAACATGTAAAAGTCTGTGCTCCAATCATATCATCCGATATAAAATGTCCAGCTGGTAGGAAATAGGTGTAACAAACGAGAATACATATTATGTATATATATAGTAGAGGGAAGAGAGCAGAAGTCAGGAGTATGTAATGTACAACATATTATATAAGATACAACAGATAGGACTATATAGTATCAGAATTATGTAATTTACAATATAGAGTATATAGTGCAGGGGTCAGGAGTATATAATGTACAATATAGAGTATATAGTGCAGGGGTCAGGAGTACGTAATGTACAATATAGAGTATATAGTGCAGGGGTCAGGAGTATGTAATGTACAACATAGAGTATATAGTGCAGGGCTCAGGAGTATGTAATGTACAATATAGAGCAGCCTTTCTCACCCAGTGTGCCGTCAGAGGTTCTCAGGTGTGCCGCGAGATTATGGGAAAGAAGGGCTGTAAGATGAGCCGATCCCCTGCCGAACTATACATCGGCACTGTGAGAAGCTCCGTCAGCCTCAAAAGTGAAAGTAAAGTGCATGGGAGTGTGCTGTGCTCTCTGCTTCCCCCTACAGTGTAGTACCCGGCTGAATGAGGAAACTGGAAATGTATTGTGCTAGAAGCTAGTTCTACAAGGGCTTTATTCATGTGTCTGTGCATGTGAGTGTCTGTGTGTGTGTGTGTGTGTGTGTGTGTGTGTGTGTGTGTGTGTGTGTGTGTGTGTGTGTGTGTGTGTGTGTGTGTGTGTGTGTGTGTGTGTCTGTGTGTCTGTGTACATGTGTCTGTATTAGAGATGAGCCGAACACCCCCTGGTTCGGTTCGCAGCAGAGCATGCGAACAGGCAAAAAGTTTGTGCGAAAAGCATTAAAGTCTATGGGACACGAACGTGAAAAATCAAAAGTGCTCATTTTAAAGACTTATATACAAGTTATTGCCATAATAAGTGTTTGGGGACCTGGGTCCTGCCCCAGGGGACATGTATCAATGCGAAAAAAAAGTTTTAAAAACTGACGTTTTTTCGGGAGCAGTGATTTTAATAATGCTTAAAGTGAAACAATAAAAATGAAATATTCCTTTAAATATCGTGCCTGGGGGGGGGGGGGGACTATAGTATGCCTGTAAAGTGGTACACTTTTCCCATATTTAGAACAGTCCCACAGCAAAATGAAATTTCCAAAGGAAAAAAAGACATATAAAACTGCTAGCGGCTGTAATGTATGGTCAGGTAGATGAAAATCATTGAGAAAAAACAGCATAGGTTCCCCCACCCCCCAGTCCATTACCAGGCCCTTTGGGTCTGGTATGGATATTAAGGGGAACCCCGCACCCAAAAATAAATAAATTAAAAGGCGTGGGGCCCCCAGGCCCTATATACTCTAAACAGCAGTATACTGTATATAATATACGGCCTGCCCTATATACTCTGCAGAAAATTGGGTCTTAGGTGTTGGTGGTACCAGAACACTGTAACCGCTCACAGATACTCTTGTTGAGCGCAGGAACGGGCCCTGCTGTGAAATATTAGATCAAAAATTGTAATTACATGCCCCTGTTAAACAGGGGCAGAAAAATTGGGCCTTGGGCAGTGGTGGCGGTGCCCTAAACCAAAAATATTCTTAGAAGTAGGGATGAGCTTCATGTTCGACTCGAGCATCGTCTGTTCGGCCATTCGCTGAATTTCGAACAATATGGGCCGCTTGCGCCAAATTCGAGTGGCGCGTCACTGCCCATAATTCACTGCGTCATCGCAGTGCATTGCTGGCTGATGATGGGCCAAGCATGCACTATGACCCGCATGCTTTGGCCAATCACAGCGCCGTCAGCACAGAGAGACATAATTGGCCAAATGAAGGGTGCCTTTGGCCAATCATGGCTCAGGGGAGTAGGGACACGCCCCACACTATATAAGGCCGCCCGCGTGTCGGCCTTGTGTAGTGTGTTGTGAGAGTCAGAGAGAGATAGAGAGAGAGTCAGAGTGTCATTTCATTTCAGTTAGACAGAGCAGGCAGGCGATTCAGGTAGCTGCAGTCAGTGTATTTAGTATATATATGCATCCCAGGAGTTGTATGTATATATATGTAGCGGGGTCTCCTTTAAGACTCTCGGGACTACCTTACCCAGAACCCCATTCGGCAATGTTTCCACCCTAGAGACTCATGGGAGGGGTTATATAAGGAGGAGGCGAGGCGGAGCTCGGTCTCTTTGGGACACGAGACTTCAGTGAGAGATCTTCCTGCGCGGATCCGCTGTGGTGCAAGGCCTGAAGCCTTGCGCTGCTACCCAAAAAAGCCTTCCACCCCATCGCGAGCCTGGGTGGCACCTGACTCGGTCATCCTCAACCGCTGCTGAGCCGGAGACCCGACCGCTGCAGACGCTGTGTGTGGAGACACAGCAGGTGGAAGTTCCCAGACTGGGATCGCGTCCGGAGGGGTGAGCGAGCACCTGCTCAATCCATAAACTGTACACTATTGTTAGGCCTACAGACTGCCGTGGCCTACCAGTTCATATTTAAGTTCCCACTGGAGATCCATTGCAGGACTGAGCCGAACGGATCTCTAGTGGAGTGTTCTGTGTTGGTACTTTTAACCCTTTGGATTACAAATTGTGTTCCTGAAATGTGCACCACCGTTTAAAGACTTGCATGCGAAGAATTCATCCCCTATAGACTGAGTTATATGGTCAGGCCTGGCCATCTAGATAGTTTATTTAGTTGCTGCGCTATAGGGCGCATAGTGAAGTACTGTTACACGTGGCGCGTGTGCGCCATATCTTACTAGTTTAGTTGTAGTGTGTCTATTGCTGCAGGGCTCTGCTGATAGATTCATGTGATCTGTTACAACTGCTGATTTTATTGCCAGTAGAAAGTAAACTCGTTATTCTTCTATCACTGCATTGGTGTCTGAATTTAACCATAGAGCAGAAGATTTATAATATTACCCTAGACTAACTGTGCCAGGGGGGGGTCGAGTAAATTGCCGGGGGTTGGCGGAGCTGTTTTCAGGGCCCAAACCAAATCTGCGGCCCTCTTAGCTGAGGGTAACGCTATATATATATATATATATACACATACACATATATATATATATATATATATATATATATATATTGTGAGGGGGTTAGCTCGGCAGCGGGTATGTGTGACCCCCGGGATGGGCTCCCCACCCAAAAACAGGCCCAGCAGACGGAGGTTGTGGTCTTCAAAATCAAAAAGGTGCGGTTTATTTTCTATTTACAGTGACAAAAACATAGCAAGGCAAAAAAAACATAAACAAAATAAATCCTGGTCAACTTGACCTCTGACTAAACTTACAGGTTTCCTAACTAACGACTGGGATCAGCCTAGTGCTGTCCTAGTCCCTGGTTTTAAATGTCCAAGCAAAATATAGCCACACAGGCTTTCTCTCACCGCACAGGGGTTCACTCTCCCTAGACAGTCCACACAGGTCTGCTTCCAGGCATGAGCTAACATCTAATGAAGCTGGGAGTTTTTTATAGAGGCCTAAATGAGCTGACAAGCTTCAGCTGGCCTCATCAACTCCCTGTCTGCACGACGCCCAGCCCTCTCCCTAGAGGTATGAGTCATCCATGAGCACACTAGCCTTATACAACTCTCCACCTAGTTGTACAAATCGGCGTAAAGCCTGAATCTGGGCGAAATATATCTACCCCCCTGGATGCAACCAGGTGACTTTACCTTCCTGCTGTCACATACCCCCCCCTCTTGTTTTAACCTCGGGGTTGGAACACCAGCAATCAGGCATTCATGTACTCGAGACAAAGCATCCACATTCCCCATTTGAACGCCAGGGCGATGCTTTACTGTGAAGTTGAATTCCTGGAGGGCCAGGAACCACCTATTCACTCTTCTATTTGTTTCCTTGTTTTGAGCCATCCACTTTAACGGAGCGTGATCCGTAACCATGTCAAAGTGCCTACCTAGCAGGTAGTACCGAAGGGAATCTAGAGCCCACTTCACCGCTAAACACTCCTTTTCAACGGTGGCGTAATTTACCTCATGGGACTTCAACTTCCTGCTGAGGTAAATGACTGGGTGCTCTTCCCCGTTCCAGACCTGGGACAATACTGCTCCTAACCCCACATCTGACGCATCACTTTGTACGACAAAGTCTTTAGAGAAGTCGGGTGAGTACAACACTGGCTGGCTACATAAGGCTTGTTTTAAGAATTGGAATGCTGCCTCAGCCTCGGGGGTCCATTTAATCATGACCGACCCTTTCCCCTTCGTCAGGTTGGTTAGGGGCACAGCCTTAGAAGCAAAGTGGGGAATGAATCGCCGATAATACCCAGCGATTCCCAGAAAGGCTCGTACCTGCTTCTTGCTGTTGGGACGTGGCCAACTCTGGATGGCCTCGACTTTGTTGAGTTGGGGTTTTATTACTCCCCTCCCAATGGTGTACCCAAGATATTTGGCCTCCTCCTGCCCAATGGTACACTTCTTGGGGTTAGCCGTAAACCCTGCTTCCCGAACAGAGTCCAGGACTGCTTGCACTTTTGGCAGATGTGAGGCCCAATCTGTGCTATGGACAATTATGTCATCCAGGTAAGCCGCAGCATACTTCCGATGGGGCCTCAGCATCTGGTCCATTTTCCGCTGGAATGTGGCCGGCGCATTCTGTAACCCGAACGGCATTCTTTTATATTGGAACGCCCCGTCTGGGGTTACAAATGCGGTTTTCTCTTTGGCCGACTTGGCCAGGGGGATTTGCCAATACCCTTTTGTGAGGTCAAGAGTCGTCATGTATCGGGCTGTTCCCAGCCGGTCGATCAACTCATCTATACGTGGCATGGGGTAGGTGTCAAATTTTGTAACTTTGTTCAACTGACGAAAATCGTTACAAAATCGCCAGCTCCCATCCGGTTTAGGCACCAACACAATGGGACTAGACCAATCACTTTGGGACTCCTCTATCACCCCTAAGTTCAGCATTTTCTGTACTTCCTCCCGTATTGCCTCCCGTCGGGCCTCTGGGATCCGATAGGGTTTTAACTTCACCCTTTCACCGGGCGGGGTAATAATGTCATGCTCTACCCCAGATGTTTGTCCCGGCAGCTCAGAGAATACCTCCTTGTTGCGAAGCACAAACTCCTTAACCTCCTGTTGTTGGGGTTGTGACAAGGTGGCTGCGATTCCAACCTCAGGAATCACGCAACCAGTTTGAGCTGGTGACCAAGTGTCTGCGACTAGGGACTCTCTATCCCTCCAGGCTTTCAACAGATTAACGTGATAGATCTGTTCGGGCTTTCGCCTTCCTGGTTGTCTGACCTTGTAATTCACTTCGCTCACTTTTTCCATTATCTCGTAGGGGCCTTGCCATTTGGCAAGGAATTTACTTTCAACCGTAGGGACAAGTACCAATATCCTATCCCCCGGGGAAAAGGTACGGGTCTTGGCTCCACGGTTGTACACTCTCTGCTGTGCCAACTGCGCTTGGGCCAAATGTTCCTTCACGATGGGCATTACCTGTGCAATTCGATCTTGCATCAGGGCGACATGCTCAATCACACTCCTGTGGGGAGAACTCTCACTTTCCCAAGTTTCCTTGGCAATATCCAACAGCCCTCTTGGGTGTCTCCCATACAGTAACTCAAAGGGGGAGAATCCCGTAGAGGATTGGGGCACCTCCCTAATAGCAAACATCAAATAAGGAAGTAGACAGTCCCAATCCCTTCCATCTCTATCCACCACTTTCTTCAACATTTGTTTTAGGGTTTTGTTGAATCTTTCAACCAGCCCATCGGTTTGGGGGTGATACACAGATGTACGCAATTGCGTCACTTTGAACAATTTACACAGCTCTTTCATAACCCGGGACATAAAGGGTGTACCTTGGTCCGTAAGCAGTTCTTTACAAATACCCACCCGGCTAAAAACAAGAGATAGCTCTTTGGCTATGGTTTTGGCCGAGGTATTTCTGAGAGGGATCGCTTCTGGATAACGGGTGGCATAGTCCATTATAACCAATATGTACTGGTGCCCCCTAGCGGACTTGATTATAGGACCTACCAAATCCATTGCGATTCTCTCAAACGGGACCTCAATGATGGGTAGAGGGACCAGCGGGCTACGGAAATGTGGCATCGGGGCCGACCTCTGACACACAGGGCAGGAGGAACAATAATTTTCTATGTCCTTCATCACCCCAGGCCAATAGAATCTCTGTAATACCCTCTCTCGGGTTTTCTCTGTCCCCAGATGACCTCCAAGAATGTGCCCATGGGCCAACTCCAACACCAACTTCCTGTAAGGTTTGGGCACCACAAGCTGCTCAACGGTTTCTTCTGCCCTTTTTGCCACCCGATACAGTAGGTCCTTCTCTACGCTGAAGTATGGGTAAGTGCCGGTATTATCTGGGTTCACTAACTCGCCATCTATTTTCACTACGTTTTCCCGTGCCTTTATTAGGGCGGGGTCTTTCAACTGTTCTGTGGCAAAGTTTTCCCTGTGAACCTCAAGATCAGAAAACTCCACAGACGGTAGGTTTTCGTCTGAGGAGGTGGGCTCCTCTCCAGTTTCTTGAGTCTCCCCTGCCAATACTGACAAGGGAAATTCCGGAGAGTCCTCACCACTCTCAGGGGAGTTCTGGCTATCCCATTCCTGGTACATAGGGGCACCAGTGGGGGGCTCAGGATCATCCCACAGTTCCCAGAACTTCGGAAAATCCCTTCCCACAATGGCGTCATGCGGTAACTGAGATACTAAGCCCACTGGATGAGAGAGGGTACCTTTGGGGGTCTCGAAACACACTGTAGTCACTGGATACTCTCGGGTGTCCCCATGCACACAAATAACGGCTACCTTGCTATTCCCAGAGACCTCTGTTTTAACTAACTCAGCCTTTATCAGGGTCACAAGGCTACCTGAATCCAGCAATACCACAACATTTCTACCATTAATACACATTTTGCATAAATGTTTCTCAGTTCCCCGAATGGCAGTGCATGCGACTGTCGCACACAGCGACTGACGTCTGCCCGTCAGAAAGTCACACTGCATGGGTTCCTCCACAACCGGGCAATTTGCTGCAATATGTCCCGCTTGCCGGCAGCGGTAGCAAACGATCCTTCTTGCGGCCTCTTGAGCCGCTGATTTCCCAGGCTGTTCTCGCCAAACTTGGGGTAGAGCTCCCACCCTCTCACTCTCTCCACCCTTACCCCTTGGAATCATCTTATCCGCCCCTGGGGATGGTCTGGTCTTAGGGTGGAAAGTCCGAGTGTCTCTGGAAGAGGCCGTCAGGTTCTCTGTAGCCAAGTATTTCTCCACACGATCCACAAGACCATCGGCCGTCTCTGGGTCTCCATGGCTTACCCACTTTTGGATGGCAGTAGGAAGAGCTCTCAAAAACCGATCCATTACAACACGTTCCACAATCTTTGGTGCGGACAAAGTCTCTGGCTGTAGCCACTTTCTGCTCAGGTGAATGAGATCATACATTTGAGACCTGGGGGGTTTTCCAAGCTGGAAAGTCCAGTTATGCACACGCTGAGCCCGGACAGCCAGGGTGACACCCAGCCTTGCCAATATTTCAGCTTTTAGCATCACATAGTCTTTTGCTTGGTTAGGCTCTAGGTCATAGTAAGCTTTCTGCGATTCACCAGTTAACAGAGGAGCCACTAGTCCAGCCCACTGCTCCTCAGGCCACTTTTCTCTTTCAGCGGTCCTTTCAAATGTGGTCAAAAATACCTCTGGATCATCCTCTCCAGTCATTTTTGTCAATAAACGACTCACCCCAAAGGACGCGGTATTAGTGGGACGGCTTTCCTCACTGGTCTGCGGACGTTGCTGCATTACTGCTTCCATCTGTTGTTGTAGTCTCTGCTCTTGCTTCTGCAACAGGTCTATGAAGCGGGCCTCAGATTGCTGTTGGGCTTGTTGCTGAGCCTCCAGACTCTGTTGTAAAGTTGCAAGGCTCTGTTGATGAGCTTGCTGCTGGGCTGCAAGGCTCCTTTGCAAACCTGCATTTGTCTGCTGTTGATTGGCATTTGCTAGAGCCAGCTGTTTCAGTATCTCCTCCATGCTGGCTTAAAAAAAAACTGCCACTGGTTCTCCACCAACTGTGAGGGGGTTAGCTCGGCAGCGGGTATGTGTGACCCCCGGGATGGGCTCCCCACCCAAAAACAGGCCCAGCAGACGGAGGTTGTGGTCTTCAAAATCAAAAAGGTGCGGTTTATTTTCTATTTACAGTGACAAAAACATAGCAAGGCAAAAAAAACATAAACAAAATAAATCCTGGTCAACTTGACCTCTGACTAAACTTACAGGTTTCCTAACTAACGACTGGGATCAGCCTAGTGCTGTCCTAGTCCCTGGTTTTAAATGTCCAAGCAAAATATAGCCACACAGGCTTTCTCTCACCGCACAGGGGTTCACTCTCCCTAGACAGTCCACACAGGTCTGCTTCCAGGCATGAGCTAACATCTAATGAAGCTGGGAGTTTTTTATAGAGGCCTAAATGAGCTGACAAGCTTCAGCTGGCCTCATCAACTCCCTGTCTGCACGACGCCCAGCCCTCTCCCTAGAGGTATGAGTCATCCATGAGCACACTAGCCTTATACAACTCTCCACCTAGTTGTACAAATCGGCGTAAAGCCTGAATCTGGGCGAAATATATCTACCCCCCTGGATGCAACCAGGTGACTTTACCTTCCTGCTGTCACAATATACACACATATATATATATACACACACATATATATACATATACATATACACTATTCAGTTTAGCTAGATCTCACATCAGAGTGTTCCTGTTATACTTGCTGCAGTATATTAAGTCAGTGTACTGCATACTGGGCTCAGTGTGCACGTAAAGCTGACTGCAGACTATTGCTTTTCTATTACTGATAATCAAGGCAATTGATTGAGCTAACCTGCAGTATATTAAGTCAGTATACTGGGCACAGTGTGCACCTAAAGCTGACTGCAGACTATTCCTTGTGTACCTATTCCATTTCCAATACATCAAATACAGCATGTCTGGAAGGCCAACAAGGAGAGGCAGACAATCACAGGCCAATAAAAGAGGGCAAGCAGGCTCTGTGTCTCGAGGCAACAGTGCTGGTCGTGGACATGGTGCATCCTCATCAGCACGTAGCTGTGGGGCACACTTGTCCTTTTTCCGGCAGCTGGCCATGTTGAGCCGCAACATGCCGAAGAGTTGGTAGAGTGGATGACCAAGCCGTCCTCATCCTCCCTCACCCAGGCTCAGGGTACTTTGTCTGCCAAAGCAGCTGCCAAAGCGGCCTCTTCCCTCAGCTCAATGGCATCAGTCACTCCTTCCCTAGCCCCACCATGTCCTAAGGAGTCCCCAAAACTGTTTGACCACAGTGTTGGGTACATGCTGCAGGAGGATGCGCAGCGTTTTGAAGGCTCCGATGATGGTACCCAGCTTGAGGAAGGCAGTAACGTGAGCCCAGAGAGAGGGGGTGCCCAAGAAGGACAGCAAACTGGCAGTCATGTTCCCCCAGCTGCAGCATACTGCCAGGTTTGCTCCAGTTGCGAGGAGGGAGGGGATGATGAGGTCACTGACTCTACATGGGTGCTTGATAGGAGAGAGGAGGTGGAGGAGGCACATCTCCAACGAGGCAGGATGCCCTCCAGGGTCCAGCTTAAGGGCAGCCAACCGATTACATCACACCACAGTGCTCCGCATGTGCAGGGCGCTGCTGTCTCTGCGCGTTATTCCAAAAGTTCTTTGGTGTGGGCCTTTTTTGAGACATGTGCAGCAGATCGCATCTTTGCTATTTGCAACATATGTCTAAAGCGTATCTTGCATGGCCAAAACATCAGCCGCTTGGGCACCACATGCTTGACCAGACATATGTTGACCTGCCATGCAGTCCGTTGGCAAGCATACACAAAAGACCCACACCAAAGAACAAGGCGGACCTCTCCTTGATCCTCATCAGCTGGGATCTCCAACCCCACTATACCTTCAGTCCTCTCAGAAACCTGCACTGAGAGGAATGAAGGTGTAAAATTAGGTGTGTTACTGCCAAGTACTTGCGGGCAATCTGCTATCGGTACACCAACGGCCGATTGTACTAGGCAAATTTCCCTACCCCAGCTGCTGCACCGCCGAAAGAAATTCGCTCCCAGCCATCCACATGCCCAGCGGTTAAATGCTAGCTTGGCTAAATTGCTAGCACTTCAACTGCTGCCTTTTCAGTTGGTAGAGTCTGCCCCCTTCCGTGAGTTTGTGGAATGTGTGGTACCGCATAGGCAGGTTCCCAAACGCCTTTTTTTCACGGAAGGCGATTCCGACTCTCTACTGGCATGTGAAAGGCAATGTCTTGGCCTCGCTGGACAGGGCGGTCAGCGGTAAGGTGCGTATTACCGCTGACTCATGGTCCAGCAGGCATAGACAGGGACGTTACCTATTTTTCACGGCCCACTGGGTGACTTTGCTGGCAGCTGGGAAGGATGCAAGACAGGGTGCAGTAGTGTTGGAGGTTGTTCCGCCACCACGCCTCCAAAATGCTACTAGTGGTGATTCTGACACACCTCTCTCCTCCACCCCCTCCTCTTCTTCCTCCATGGCCTCTTCTTGTGCTGATTTGTCCTCGGAACCAGCGGTGCTACGTAGGTGTTCAAGAGGCTACGGAAGTACGCAGGCAAAAATATGCCATGCGGTGCTTGAGCTGGTGTGCTTGGGGGACAGGAGCCACACTGGGGCAGAGGTTCTGTCAGCTCTGCAGGGGCAGGCCGAGAGGTGGTTGACGCCACGCCAGCTTAAGCCAGGAATGGTGGTTTGCGACAATGGCACCAACCTCCTCTCCACCCTCCGACAGGGACACCTGACCCATGTGCCCTGTTTGGCTCACGTCCTTAACTTGGAGGTGCAGCGGTTCTTGGGCAGGTACCCAGGCTTACAGGATGTCCTGAGGCAGGCCAGGAAAATCTGTGTGCATTTCCGCTGGTCATATAATGCCAGTGTTCAGCTGGCTGACCTCCAAAAGGAATACAACCTGCCCAAGAACCGCCTAATATGTGACATGCCCACCAGGTGGAACTCAACGTTGGCCATGCTGCAGCGGCTGCACACGCAGCAGGGGGCCATCAATGCGCATCTGTGTGACTATGGCCCCAGGACAGGGTCAGGGGAGCTTGTTTTTTTTTTGCCACGCCAGTGGGTCATGATCAGGGATGCATGCACTGTCCTGTCATCATTTGAGGAGGCCACGAGGATGGTAAGCAGACAATGCATGCATCAGTGACATTGTCCCTCTTGTCCACATGTTGGAGCACACGATGCGTGGAATAATGGACAGGGCACATAAGGCAGAACAGAGGGAGGAAGAGGACTTCCTTACCTCTCAAGGCCCCCTTTACCCAGACAGTGTTCCTGCTGGCCTGCCGATCACACAGGAAGAGGACGATGAGGAGGAGAAGGAGGATTGTGTCGGCATGGAGGTGGAGCCTAGCACTCAGCATCAGCAGCAGTCTTCAAGGGATCATTTACAGTCCCAAGAAACCCATGGACTTGTACGTGGCTGGGAGGAGGTGGCTGCAGATCATGTCGTCCTTAGAGACCCAGAGGACTCCGGACTGAATGCCTCAGCAAACCTACCCTGCATGGCCTCCCTGATCCTGCAAAGCCTGCAAAAGGATCCTCGTATTCGTGCTATCAAGGAGAGGGATCATTACTGGCTGGCAACCCTCCTTGATCCACGTTACAAGGGTAAGGTTGGGGACCTTATCCAGCCATCAACGAGGGAGCAGAGGATGAAACATCTTTGGGAGGCCTTGCAGAAAGGTTTGTGAAACGCGTTTCCAGAGCCTCGGAGGTTACAAATTCCTGGTCCTGGCAGCACAGTGGTGTAATGGTTAGCACTTTCACCTAGCAGCAAAAGGGTCACTGGTTCGAATCCCGACCACAACACCATCTGCCTGGAGTTTGCACGTTCTCCCCGTGTCTGCGTGGGTTTCCTCCGGGTACTCCGGTTTCCTTCCACACTCCAAAGACATGCTGGTAGGTTAATTGGATCTTGTCCAAATTGGCCCAGTATATATGCATATATGTGTGTACGACTGTGTGTTCCAAGCGTGTCAAGATCCTACGGGGTAAAATGACCGCACCAGCCAAGCAGACACTGGCTGCAAAAAGCGCCTAGAGGCGATTCAGTTCGCATGTGTAGTGCTATACAAATCATTTATTCATTCATTCAATGTGTTGCTGAGGCTACGGTCAGTCACAGAAGGAGCAGTGGCCGTCTGACCGATGCGTTCAGACAATTTTTTAGTCCGCAGCCCCAAGGTATGATCGGTTCCAGCAACCATCACCAGCGTCTGATTTACATGTTGCAGGAATGCCTAGGGGCAAGATCAGACTTGGACACCTTTCCCACCGAAAATCCTCTGGGTTACTGGGTCTTGAGGATGGATCACTGGCCAGAGCTTGCACAGTATGCAATTGAGCTATTGGCCTGTCCTGCATCCAGCGTTCTTTCAGAACGCACATTCAGTGCTGCTAGAGGCTTTGTAACTGATCACAGGGTGCGCCTGTCCACCGAATCGGTCGATCGGCTGACCTTCGTAAATATGAATCAGTCTTGGATCACCAGCTACCAAGCACCTGATGCTGATGTAACCAAATTTTTTTTTTTTTATTGTCAGATCCCATCAAGACTGCCTATGCTGATGCTGAGTGACAATCCTGTTATGCTGAGTGACTATCCTCTTCCTCCTCAATGTTCATGCTGATGGCTTGTAAGAACATTTTTGGTTCTGGGCACCGCCACCAGTGGCTAAGGCTCAATTTTTCTGCCCCTGTTTAACAGGGGCGTGTAATTACAATTTTTGCTGCAATAATTTTCAGAATGGGTCATTCATGCGCTCCAACTAGAGTTTCTGTGAGTGGTTGCAGTGTTGTGGCACCAGCACCTGTGCCTAAGGCCCAATTTTTCTGCCCCTGTTCAACAGGGGTATGTAATTACAATTCTTGATCTAATATTTCACAGCAGGGCCCGTTCCTGCGCCCACCAAGAGTAACTGTGAGGCCTTACAGTTTTGTGGCAACACCAACACCTAAGGCCCAAATTTCTGCAGAGTATATAGGGCAGGCCACTACTTTCAAACATCAGACTTCCAAACGACTCCTACTTACAAACGGAGGGAGACAACAGGAAGTGAGATAAAATCTACCCGTAGGAAGGGAAATTCTCTCCTGTAAGAGTTAATATTAGAAAAACGTGTCTCCTCTCCACTTATGCTTTATCACCAATCCTTGTTTCACTAAAAACCCCAAATTTTCTAAATCCAAATGTCATTGGGACAGAAAGTGAGGTGAAATCTTCTGAACAGGTGCACAGACAGCAAAACAAATGTTACAGGGGTGATAACCCTTCCCTATGTTTTTCAAAAAGCTTAAAAATAGATTTTTTGGCTGGGGCTACACTTTAAAAATGTACCAGTTCAAAATTACAAACAGATTCTACTTAAGAACAAAACCTACAGTCCCTGTCTTGTTTGCACCGCCTGTATACTGCTGTTCAGAGTATATAGGGCCTAGGGGCCCCACGCCTTTCCTATTTTTTTATTTGGGTGCGGGGTTCCCCTTAATATCCATACAAGACCCAAAGGGGCTGGTAATTGCCTAGGGGGGGGGGGGGCGTTTTTCTCAATCATTTTCATCCACATTGCCGGGACCAGACATTACATTAAAGCCGCAAGCAGTTTTAAATTACTTTTATTCCTTTTAGAAATGTCATTTTGTCCAGGGACAGTTATAAACACGGGAAACACGCACCACTTTACAGGCATACTATAGACACCCCCCAGGTACGATATTTAAAGGAATACTTCACTTTAAGCATCATTAAAATCACTGCTCCCGAAAAAACAGCCGTTTTTAAAACTTTTTTTGGCATTTATACATGTACCCTGGGGCAGGACCCGGGTCCCCATACCCTTTTTACGACAATAACTTCGATATTAGCCTTTAAAATTCTCACTTTTGATTTCTCACGTTCGAGTCCCATAGACTTTAATGGGGTTCGAAAGTTCACGCAAACTTTCGGTCCGTTCGCATGTTCTGGATGCGAACCGAACCGGGGGGTGTTCGGCCCATCCCTACTTAGAAGCGATCATCATCAAGATTGAGGAGGAATAGGATAGTCACTCAGCATAATAGGATAGTCACTCAGCATAGGCAGTCTTCAAGGGATTCCACATCCATAGAAAAATCAATTGGTTACATCAGCATCAGGTGCTTGGTAGCTGGTGATCCAAGACTGATTCATTTTTATAAATGTGAGCCTATCAACGGAGTCTGTGGACAGGCGCACTCTGTGATCGGTTGCAAACCGTCCAGCAGCACTGAATGTGCGTTCAGAAAGAACGCTGGATACAGGACAGACCAGTAGCTCAATTGCATATTGAGCAAGCTCTGGCCAGTGGTCCATCCTCAAGACCCAGTGGATGCTTTGTTGGAAAGGTCTCAAAGTCTGATCTTGCCCCTAGATATTCCTGCCATATTCCCATGTAATGCAGACGCTGGCGATGGTTACTTGAACTGATCAGACCTTTATGCTAAAGAATTGTCTGAAGGCATCGGTCAGCTGGCCACCTTCTCCACCGCTCTTTCTGTGACTGAACGAAGCCTCAGCAACACTTGGTCCAGCACCAGGAAATTGTAACCTCCCAGGGTCTGGAAACGCATTGTACAAACCTTTCTTCTAGGCCTCCTGCAGATGTTTCATCCTCTGCTCCCTCTGCGAAGGCAGGATGAGTTCTTCAACCTTACTCTTGTAACGTGGATCGAGAAGGGTTGCCAGACAGTAATGATCCCTCTCCTTGATACCATGAATCCTAGGGTCCTTTTGCAGGCTTTGCAGAATCAGGGAGGCCACGTAAAACTCCATGGGTTTCTGGGGACTGAAAACAATCCCTTGAAGACTGCTGCTGAGTGTCATCCTACATGTCCATGCTGACACAATCCTCCTTCTCTTCTTCTTGTGTGTTTGGCGGGCTCACAGAAATACTATCTGGATAAAAGGGGCCTTGAGAGGTAAGGAAGTCCTCCTCTTCCTCCCGCTGTTCTGCCTCAACTGCCCTGTCCATTATTCCATGAAGTGTGTGCTCCAACAGGAAGACAAGAGGAACAGTGTCACTGATGCATGAATTGTCACTGCTTACCATCCTCGTGGCCTTCTCAAATGGTGACAGGACAGTGCATGCATCCTTGATCAGTAGCCACTGGCGTGGTGAAAAAAAGCCAAGCTCCCCTGGTGCCATACTCACACAGGTACTCATTGATGGCTCTGCTGCGTGTGCAGCCGCTGCAGCATTGCCAATGTTGAGTTCCAACTGGTGGGCATGTCACAAATGGAGGTGGTTGTTGGGCTCATGTCCCCTAAGCAGACCAACTGAAGCACCGCATGGCATCTTTTTGCCTAAATGCTTGCGTAGTCCCTTGAATGCCTACGGAGCACCGCTGGTTCAGAGGATAAATCTGCAGAGGAAGAGGCCATAAAGGAAGAAGAGGAGGAGGGGGTGGAGGAGAGAGCTGTGGCAGAATCACCACTAGCATTTTGGAGGCGTGGTGGCGGAACAAGCTCCAACAATACTGAACCCTGTCCTGCATCCTTCCCAGCTGCCAGCAGAGTTACCCAGTGCGCTGTGAAAGAAAGGTAACGTCCCTGTCCATGCCTGCTGGAGCATAAGTCAGCGGTAATATCCACCTTACTGCTGACCGCCCTGTCCAAAGAGGCCAAGACTTTGCCTTCCACATGCCGGTAGAGAGCTGGTATGGCCTTCCATGAAAAGAAATGGCATTTGGGAACCTGCCACTGAGGTACCACACATTCCACAAATTCACGAAAGAGGGGAAGAGTCTACCAGCTGAAAAGGCAGCAGTTGCAGTGCTAGCAATTTGGCCATGCTAGCATTTAGGCACTGAGCATGTGGATGGCTGGGACCGAATTTCTTTCTACAGTTTAGCAACTGGGGTAGGGAAATTTGCCTGCTTGGGACACCTATTGATATACCTTCATTCTTCTCAGTGTAGGTTTCTGAGAGGACTGGAGGTATAGTGGGGTTGGAGATCCCAGATGAGGAGCAAGGAGAAGCCCGCCTTGTTCTTTGATGTGGGTCTTTCAAGTTCTGTTGCCAACGAACTGCATGGGAGGTCATCATATGTCTGGTCAAGCATTTGGTGCCCAAGCGGCTGTTGTTTTGGCCACGCTTGATCCGCTTCAGACATCGGTGCGATCTGCTGCACACGTGTCAAAAAAGGCCCACACCAAAGACCTTTTAAAAATCGGCGGGCAGTCAGCAGCACCCTGCACCTGCGGAGCACTGCGGTGTGATGCAATAGGGTGGCTGCCCTTAAGCTGCCCCCTGAAGAGCATCCTGCCTCGCAGATGTGCCTCCTCCTCCTCTCAGGGACCCAAGTAGAGTCTGTGACCTCATCATCCCCTCCCTTCTCATCACTGGAGCAAACTTGGCAGTATGCTGCAGCTGGGGGAACATGACTGCCAGTTTCTTGTCCTTCTTAGGCACCCCCTCTCTCTAGGCTCACGTTACTCCCTTCCTCAACCTGGGTACCATCATCTGAGCCTTCAAATCGCTGCACATCCTCCAGAAGCATGTACCTGACACTGTAGTCGAAGAGTTCGGGGGACTCCTTCGTGCATGATGGTGGGGCTAGGGAAGGAGTGACTGTGGACAAGGAGCCGATGGAAGAGGCCGCTTTGGCAGCTGCATTGGCAGGCAAACTACTCTGAGCCTGGGTGACCGAGGATGAGGACGGCTTTACTATCCACTCCACCAACTCTTCTGCATGTTGTGGCTCAATAACATGGCCAGCAGCAGAAAATTAGGACAAGCGTGCTCCATGGCCACGTGCAGAGTCCACAACCAGCACTGTTCACTGTAGACACAGAGCCTGCTTGCCCTCCTTTTAGTGGCCTGTGAGCGTCTGCCTCTCCTTGGTGGCCTTCCGGACATGATGTAAATTTTGTTTTAAAACACCACACTACACTGTATTGTGTACACCACCAGAAAAGTAGCAGCAAGTGCACTATGGCTGCACTGTATTGTGTAAACCACCAGAAGTATATTAGAAAAAGTACACCAGGAATGGCCTGCAGTCAGATATAGGCTACACTGGATGCAGAGTATATATATAAATATATATACACACACACACACACACACACACTAGACTGGCTGTGTGTGTCATATATATATTGTGAAGGACTAGCATCAAATGTAGAGCTTGAAGGACACCGCCACTCGCTGGTTCTTCTTTTTAAGGGCTTTGCTTGCCCATTTTTATTAAAAGAAGTCAAAACAAAATGAAAGGTTTCCCTCGCAGGGGTTTCAGTACTCCTTTTCAACAACAAACTGACATTCAGCCTCCTGGCTTATACATATAGCAGTGCTGCTCAGGCCTTCCACTTCAGGCTCTTGTCTGTCTCCTATAGACTATTCCATCTGCAACACCATCCATTTGGATAGCAGCGCCTTGCTGCTCTGACCCTCAGACCTGGGTCTCTGGCTTCCACTGTGCACACAAGCACTCTCTGACTTCTCCAGTGCACACTTGCACTCTATGGCTTCCCCAGTGCACACCTGCACTCGTCGGGAGGGTGGGGCCCAGAATGCTGGTCCTGATTCTACTATCAGGCCCACACACACCTGAACAATCAGTGTGCAGTTGAGTCTCAAAACCCGGATCCAGGACTGGGGATTTCATCCCACCCGGATCTCTAAGAAATCCCCAAGCTCCGGGTCCCAAAGTGGATTTTAGTAAATCATGAGGAAACTGAAAAGCCAGTTTCCTCCCAAACAAGCAAATACCCTGGAGCCCCTCCAACCTGCCTGGTTGAGAATCCTGTATTCATACACTGGTGGGGTACCACACTACCACAATATATATATATATATATATATATATATATATATATATATATATATATATAGGAAATACACTGCAGCTAACTGAATAAACTGCCTGGTACATGCTTTGGCCAATCATCACACAGCAATGCACTGCGATCTCGCAGTGCATTATGGGGCGTTCCGTGGCGCTCGAATTTGCCGCGAACGCCCCATAATGTTTGTTTTTCGACAAACGGGTGAACACCTGATGTTCGACTTGAACATCAAGCTCATCCCTAGTCTGTATGTGTGTGTATGTGTCTGTGTGTGTGCACATGTGTCTGTATATGTCTGTGTATGCATGTGTCTGTATGTGTGTGTGATCATGTATGTGTCTGCATGTGTGCATGTGTCTGTATGTGTGTGTGTGCATATGTCTGTATGTGGGTACATGTGTCTGTATGTGTGAATGCATGTGTCTGTATGTGTCAGTGCAAGTCTGTATGTGTGAGTGCATGTGTCTGTATGTGTGAGTGCATGTGTCTGTATGTGTGTGTGTGTGTGTTACTTTTAATCCTGACCCCCCCCCCCCCCCATTCCTGTACCATCAGAACTGCTTTTGTAGGGCTTGTTTGTGATAGAAGCCAGGACTGCTACTCCTCTGAAAAGCAATCCATGCACAGATCGCTTGTCAGAGGCATTTGACAGGCGGTAAAGAGGCATTATGTTGCCTCCTCACCGCCTGTTTTAAGCCTGTAAATTCAGCATCACTACACTGCAACCATGCAATGCACACAGTTGCGGGGTAGTTGCAGTGCAGCCCCATTCACCTTGGGGTATACCTCCAGCTGCAGCCACAGCATGTATATACCCCCAGCTGCTGTCTCTGCAGCTCAAGTGGGAGAAGTTGGGGTGGTAAAAACAGCTCAACCATGTGGTTTTACCGCCCCTCCAACCTGACATGTGAACAAGCCCTTGGTTCACATCTGTGTGGCTGCGTGTAGGGCAGCTCATTAATTTCAATGGGCTTCCCTACCCACAAAAATGCAGAGAAGGAAGTCCCCGACTTTTTTTTTTTAAATTGCACTGCACCAAAAGCACCCCATGTTTTCCAATGATTGGGGTACCATTAAGAATTAATGTTACCCCTAAAGAGCAGAGCATTCGTCTGTGTGTCTGGAACAAGCGCGTTTTTGTGCATGTTCCGCAACACACAGTAACGTGAACCAAGTCTTGGACTGGGGTGCCTCAAGACTGAAAATACTTTTTAAGGGCGCTCCGACTGGAAAAATGTTGAGAAACACTGATATAGAGTATATAGTGCAGGGGTCAGGAGTATGTAATGTACAACATAGAGTATATAGTGCAGGGGTCAGGAGTATGTAATGTACAAAATAAATGATATAGTGAAGGGTCAGGATTAATAATATTGGTGTGCAGTAATCAGTGGTGGATTAAATGTTTACTGGAGACAATTTGCAGAGGTCCCACACCGCTGCCTCCCACCTCCTGAGACTGCACTCAGTGACTTGGGTCTGAGACTATACAGACATATCCCTCCACCCGGGAACAGCAAGGAAAGAAAACACAGCAAGTGACCCCAGAAGAATTGCAAAGATAGAGATCCTGCTATACCCTGGCATGGGGCAGAAGACCCAAGACACATGCCACTGGTGCCTAGGTTGAGCAATGCCTATAGTGAAAATCACCATTTTGCTGCCAGCTGAACCCCAGAATCTCCATAAATCCAGTCTAGATACATAAATTGTGTCTGCAGCACAGAGAAGGAAGATTATCTGAGAGAAATACAGGAATACAGGATGGGGGACACAGCTCAGGAAAGTGACCAGGATATTACAGGCTGATATCACCCAGTCCCCGCCCTACTCTTGACCAATCAGTGAGCAGTATGGGTGGAGGAATGGATTTAGTGTTAATGACCCACCTGTGCTGATCTCTGTAGGAGTGTCCTCCTCTATAAATGTCCCCGTTATTCCATCCTCCTCCATAGACTGCTGATCATCCCTCACATACGTCTCTTCTTCTTCTTCTGCTTTAACCTCAAATTCTATATCGATTGGATCTCCACTCTAAACCAAGAAAATGAGAGAGAATATCATCTGTAAAATAAGAGCTTTAATATTGTGAGATCACATAAAAAATCCACACATTGTCACTGTAAGTGTATGTTCTAGATTCTCCGTCCCACCAACCTTGTAACAGTGAGGGATGGCGTGACCTTCCTGTGTGGAATCCCGGGAATACAGAGGACGGGGACATCTCTCTGGTGGGTTTCTGTAGCTGGATGACTCCACCATGGTGTCCTGGTACAGATCTTTGTGTCCTTCAGGAAAGTCCTCCATCACCCCATCCTCCTCATCATCCTCCTCTTTTATCTCTTCTTTAACCTCAACTTTACAATCTCTCAGGTTTCCACTCTGAATATATAATAAAAATGACATCAATTGTAACAATGCAGATAATGTACAGATCCTAATGATACTGTCAGTGATTGTTCCTCATCTACCTGATGATGGTGAGGGATGGTGTGACCTTCCTGTGTGGAATCCCGGGAATACAGAGGACGGGGACATCTCTCTGGTGGGTTTCTGTTATTCGGCGGCTCCATCATATCCTCGTAACCTGAAAGCTCCTTCATTACACCGTATTCCTTGTCCTCTTCTTTAATAACACTATTATAATCCTCAAGGTTTCCACTCTGAATATATAATAAAACATTTATTGTAACAAACATGATTGTGTATAAATCATAACTACTAATAATTGTGATATGGTGATTTTTACCTACCTCACTTATACGCTTAATGATACATCAAATAAGTGAGTACAACCTTGTCTATATAAGAACCAACCAATGTGGTTGCAGCTATAACCAATAAAATCAGTAACAAATGATCATTTGTAAAAAGGATAACAATCTAATTTATTTATACAGAAAAGAAACGTTAGAATAATCAGATATTTTCCAAATATAATGTAGCTGATAAAACTCTTAGTGCCGGTTCACACTACCGCGACATGGGGGGCGACTTGTCAGACCGCAAGTCGCCCCAAGTCGCTTGACATCAGAAATCACAGCTATGTGAATGAGAGCCGTCTTAATGAACGCGTATGAAGTCGGAGCGACTTCGGAAAAGGTTCCTGTACTACTTCAAGGCGACTTCTAGGCGACTTGTACCCATTGATTTCAATGGAAGTCGCCTCCAAGTCGGATCTCCTGTCTTAACTGAAGCAACTTTCCAGGAAGTAAAAATAGTTTTCTAAGGCAAACCCCTCTCTCCCACAGAGCTGATTATTATGTGATTGGCCACTGGCAAAGTCGCCTGTCCTGGAGGCGACTTGAAGTCGCGTTGTAAGTTGCTCCAAGTAGCGCTGAAGTCACGCTCAAGTCGTCTCAAAGTTGCCTTGTAAAGTCGCGCTGGAAGTCGTGTTGCCCCAGTGTGAACCGGCACTTAAAGCAATGATGTTATTAATAAAATACAAAGTAAGTAATAAAAAAAAAAAAGGATGTTGCAATGTAAAAAAAAAAAAGTGTTACTAATATATAAAGGAAAGAAAGTTCCTACAAAGGAAACAAAGAATGGTGGTGATACGATACCCAGTCAGACCTTACGTGTCCATGCTTGCACCCGATCATGAGGCTAAGAGAGAGGCCGCATCAATGAGCGCTTTGATTTTTATGTTCCCTCTCTACCCACCCCCACCAATCACACCCCTGGACTACTTTCATTGGTTCAGAAGTGGCATTGAATCCTGATTGGCTGAAATTCAATCATAGTTGTTGGTAATCAAGCTTCTCACATAAGAAATCAAATTTTCGGTGCCTTCCTGTCTACCATGTTTATGGTTGTTAAGTAAGCGACCCTCCTTCATCTCAGTATAAATTAGCATTTCAAGGACTTCTGATCAGGTGGAGACACAATGTCGGCTCCTCACTCTAAAGACAATACAATAGTGTGACTTAGTTACTATGCAGACAACAGACAAAAGACGTTGGTCCTTTGAGATGCAGAAAACAGAAACTAGACCCACCTCTCATGATTAAACCCCAAAATATATTAAGTACACACATTCCTGTAACAAAATACACACATATATATATATATATATATATATATATTAGGGCTGTTACTGATTAAAATTTTCGTGTTCGATTAATTGATTCTTTTTTTTAATCGACTAATTTCGATTAATTATAAGCGCACATACAGATCCAATTATAAGCGCACATACAGATCCAACTACTTTTAGCTGATCTCCTTGCAGGCTGATTCCCAGTGCAGCTCCCAACCACTGGAAAAATCGATAGCAGGATACAAAAAACACACAAAGGCAGCGGTCGATGGGAATAGCATTAAAACTTTTATAGTCTTCAAGTAGGTAACAAAATAAATATTGCACTGGAGATAAAATCGATGTAGCTACATAAACTGTAAAAATGAGTAATACCAAACGGTAGCAAAAGCAGTCATAAAAACATGTAGCCAAGTAAGATACTGGTATCAAAATGTGTACAACGATACCCAGTGGTGGCCCGGGCGCCGCCCCCTCCTGTGGCCACCAAAAAAAAAAAAAAAAAACAGGCCCTTTAAGAGGTTTTTTTTTAAATGTATTTTTTTCACACATGGTGGCGCGACCATAGTGGGCGCAGAAGCGCCGCTACGGCTCGCTTCTGCGCCCGGCCGTCACTCACCACAACAATACATAGGTTCATGCATTGCATGAACCTATGTATTGCTGCCGCCCACTATTCAGATGGCCGGCCCCTTGAGCACCGGCCATCTGAATCACAGTGTCTGGTTGGTCTTTAGAAGTGCCTATCAGAGCCAGCGGCTCTGATAGGCTTCCCGACTATAGCCTGAGGGCTGTAATCGGCTTCTAAATACCTAATGAGAGGACGCACGGGGGTGCGTTCCCTGGCCAATCAGGTTCACTGGGTCTGGTTACCGGTAACCTGATTGGCTGAAGCGACATCGAGGGTGGGAGAAGACATCGAGGACGGAAGAAGGACGGCGCTGACTCGAGGAAGGTAAGTGCAGGGCTGAGGGGGACAAACTGGCTGCATTTGGGGGACAAACTGGCTGTATATTGGGGGACAAACTGGCTGTATATTGGGGGACAAACTGGCTGTATATTGGGGACAAACTGGCTGTATATTGGGGACAAACTGGCTGTATTATGGGGGACAAACTGGCTGTATATTGGGGACAAACTGGCTGTATATTGGGGGACAAACTGGCTGTATATTGGGGGACAAACTGGCTGTATATTGGGGGACAAACTGGCTGTATTATGGGGGACAAACTGGCTGTATTATGGGGGACAAACTGGCTGTATTATGGGGGACAAACTGGCTGCATTTGGGGGACAAACTGGCTGCATTTGGGGGACAAACTGGCTGCATTTGGGGGACAAACTGGCTGTATATTGGGGGACAAACTGGCTGTATATTGGGGGACAAACTGGCTGTATATTGGGGGACAAACTGGCTGTATATTGGGGGACAAACTGGCTGTATATTGGGGGACAAACTGGCTGCATTTGGGGGACAAACTGGCTGTATATTGGGGGACAAACTGGCTGTATATTGGGGGACAAACTGGCTGCATTTGGGGGACAAACTGGCTGTATATTGGGGACAAACTGGCTGTATATGGGGACAAACTGGCTGTATAATGGGGGACAAACTGGCTGTATAATGGGGGACAAACTGGCTGTATATTGGGGACAAACTGGCTGTATATTGGGGACAAACTGGCTGTATATTGGGGGACAAACTGGCTGTATATTGGGGGACAAACTGGCTGTATATTGGGGGACAAACTGGCTGTATTATTGGGGGCAAACTGGCTGCATATGGGGCAGAAACTGGCTGTATTTTGGGGGGAACCTGGCTGTATACGGGGGGGAAACTGGCTGCATTTGGGGACAAACTAGTGGCGTTTGGGCACAGTAGCTGCGTTTAATGGGCACAGTGGCGGCAATTGATGTTTTTTTTTTTTTTCAGTTTGTTTGCGCCCCTCCAAAAAATTTGAGCACCAGCCGCCACTGCTGAATCCAGATGAGGAGGGGTTAACATCAGTCCGTCGGCATGTAGATGTCCCGTGAAGGGAACTATCACAACTCCCAGTGGATGGCTGTAGAATCCCAGGTTGATAGAGGGAAGTATAACAGCCCTTGCGTGTGGCAGATAGTAAGGTCCATCCGGCATGCAGATATGAAGGCACAGCAAAGGAGCCCTTCAGATGGACACGGCAAGCCCCGCCGGTGTCCGTGACGTCACCGGATCTCCGACAGAACTCCCTGAAGACCCAGAAGCCGGCGGAGAGGTGAGTACCGATCAAAAGAATTTTGATCGATCAAAAAAAATAATTGATTAATCGAGGAATTAATAGTTAATTTCCACAGCCCTAATATATATATATATATACACACACCGTATATACGCGAGTATAAGCCGACCCGAATATAAGCCGAGGCACCTAATTTTACCACAAAAAAATGGGAAAACGTATTGACTGAGTATAAGCCTAGGGTGTCCATCTGCATGCCTTACTGTGTCCATGACTAGACTGACGTTTAACATAGGAGTCTATAGAAGGGGTGCCTGGCTTTGAAAAATCGGTGCTCCCTGGCCGTAGTGCCCCCAGACAAAAAACTTTGCACACTTATAGAGGTGAAATAGGGCTACATGTGTGCCAAGTTTGGGGTCCAGGGGACATACAACCGGCCGGTACCGGGTCCCCAAAGTCACTGGAGAAATGACCGTTTAACATGGGAGTCTATGGAAGGGGTGCCCGGGTTTGAAAAATCGGTGCTCCCCGGCCGTAGAGAAAGAGTGAGGCTATATGTGTGCCAAGTTTGGGGACCAGGTCCCCAAAGTTCGGGAGATCAGGCGCAAAAAGGTGACTCGAGTATAAGCAGAGGGGGGCATTTTCAGCACAAGAAAATGTGCTGAAAAACTTGGCTTATACTCGAGTATATACGGTGTATATATGTAGCGGGTATTTAAATTTGGGGGGGAGCATCTGGGTTAGTTAACCCAGATGTACTAATTTTTAGGGAATCTGAGAATCCCTTTTGTGGTTCTTGGAGGACTCTGGTGGTGCAAGGTTCCCTGTGGCCTGCAGGTGGCGTTGTCGCCCTGGGCCGGAGTTGAACCTGCGCCGCAAGACTGTACCTTTTTTTCCTTTCCTGGCGCTGGTACAGCAGGGCGGGGAACCCGCTGTGACGCAAAGGAAGAGGAGATAAAAGGGGCGGATGCCCTGACCTCGGGGTTCAGAGTTGGAGGACGCAGCTGCACCCAGGCACCTTCGGCCTGGATGCTGGCGTTCCGGAGTTCCGGGCCCAGGTGCCCTTGACCTGGCCGGAGCGAGAGATGGAGTCCAATATTTATGGAGTCCATCCCAGGCACCTTAAGCCTGGGGTGAGGTACTATGGCCAAGGCCTGGGGCCCAGTAACTTTGACTGGGCACCGCGAGGGTGGAGGAGTCCGAGGGGCTCTAAGGTGTTGGGACCAGTATCTGAGGTGAGGAGGCCGGGGAGTGTAACCCTTCCGGATAGTCCGGTACAGCATTAATCCGGTGACGGCGGGGCCTCTGGTAACTCCCTTGGAGGGATGTCTTTCCCCTGACAGGGGCTTCAACGTAGCAAAGGTAACTCCAGTTCCTGTTCACTAGAGTCGCTGGAAGAGACTCGGAAGCCAAAAAGTCCATTTAACAGCCACTGTGCTTAGCAACCGTTGGTGAAACCTCAACGGTTTAGTTTCTTTGAGGATTGTGCCTTGACCTACTCCCCAACAATACTGAACTGTTCTATGGGTCTCAAACTGTCTGCTTGCAAAGGACTATTTGTTTGCCGTTATGGAATAAATAAGTGTTAAACCTTTTCAGTGTGTGGTACTCAAATTACTGGGAGCAAAGGAGGTTATCAGCAGAACAGACCTGGCTCTGAGCGTATACACAGCCCGAATGTAATCTAAAGCTGGCCTTCACCTCTACATGCTGTAATCTAGGGGACATGGGCCGTGGCGCACCTCGCTCTCCCCTTCAAAGTACCCCTAGACCGGAGCCAAAGTATGCACTAAAGAAGAGAGAGAGGGTGAGGCCGCTACATATATATATACACACACACACATATATAAAACAGGACATGGCAATTTAATTAGAAAGTCCTCACAATGGTTCCCTTGAAGCTCCTTGATATAAATACGATTTTCAATATTTCCACATCAATTGCTACTCATCTACCTGATGATGGTGGGGGATGGTGTGACCTTCCTGTGTGGAATCCCGGGAATACAGAGGACGGGGACATCTCTCTGGTGGGTTTCTGTTACTTGATTGCTCCATCATGATGTCCTTGAGAAAGCTGCTTCATCACACCATACTCCTCATCCAGCTTTTATTTAACAACAATATTATCATCCCCGATGTTTCCACTCTGAATATATAAACATGTTTGTGTATAAATCCTATCGGTGATTGTTACCCATCTACCTGATCATGGTGGGGGATGGTGTGAATAAATATCTGAGACTTGGATCAACATGGAAAAATTTGTTTTCAGGACATTCTTTCTACAAATGACATTTTCCCTCTTTCTTCCTATTTGAATCTTCTAAAATAAAGACATACATATTCCAATTCCCATCCCCCACTACTAATAAAAGTCATATAGTCTGTTAGTATAGACCAGGGGTCTCCAAACTGCGGCCCTTTGCTTGCCTTTATCCAGCCCTTGGGGCACTATTCCATCCACTGACACCAACAATGGCTAATCATTTTTATTGCTGAAACCACCAATAGGGCACTATTCATCCAACTTACACTATTAAAAGGGTACAATTCCTTCTATTGACACCAACAATGGGGCACTAGTCCTCCCACTGACACCAAAGGAATGGTATTGTTTACTCCCACTCCACATTTTCTACTCCCAATGGCCCTAGTCCGGCCCTCCTAAAGTCTGAAGGAAAGTAAACTGGCCCTTTTTTTTAGAAAGTTTGGAGACCCCTGGTATAGACTGATGAGGTGAGAAGGTGATTGGTGGGAAAGGTGACACACCAACAAAATGAAGACAATATTCCGGCCCCGTAACTGGGGGAACGTTCTGATCCTGAAGGGGTTAATCTGTCTGTGTGGTGTAATAATTGCCCTTTGTAGGCCATGTATGGTCAGGGTGGTCATTGTCTTGTCTATTTATTGTCAGTGCTGTTTGTTTAGATCAGTGGTTCTCAACTCCAGTCCTCAGGGCCCACTAACAGGCCAGGTTTGCAAGATAACTGAAATGCATCACAGGTGATATAATTTGCTGCTCAGAGATTGCAGTATTCTAGTCTGCATCTCACCAAGGTAATACTTAAAATCTGGCCTGTTAGTGGGTCCTGAGGACAGGAGTTGAGAACCCCTGGTTTAGAGGAACATATTACTGGAATTTAACTTCAAAATAAAGAGAATGTTCCGGCCCGGTAAGTGGGGAAATGTTCTGACCCTGAAGGGGTTAATCTAGGTTTCCACACTATATATGTGTGTATCATCATCTGCTGGACATAAAAGACGTCACAGTGACTATGGAGGAAAAGGACGGACATGACGGGGGTTACTGGGTGTAAATAGAAAATAATATCTTTAGATTGTAAGCTCTAACGAGCCGGGCCCTCTGATTCCTCCTGTATTGTCTGCCCTCATGTTGTAAAGTGCTGAACAAACTGTTGGCGCCATATAAATCCTGTATAATAATAATATCTTATTACCTCCTCTGCTGCCAGTTCCAACAATGTCTCCTCTGTCCTCCACTTCCTCCCGACTCGTCTCTCACCCGGAACTTCCTGTCTGTATGTGACATCACTTCCTGTCCTCCATAGACTTCCTGTCTGTATGTGACATCACTTCCTGTCTTCCATAGCGACTTTCCTGGGTAGAAGTGAGATCATCACCTTGTAGAACTCAGAGGATTTTCAGCCCCGAGAAACATCTTGTAGTGTGAGCGCGACCTTGTGCTGTGTATGTATGTATGTACTGTATATCCTTATTCACTATATTGCCAAAAGTATTGGGACACCTGCCTTTACACGCACATGAACTTTAATGGCACCCCAGTCTTAGTCCGTGGCAGAGGAGGGCTGGCAGCCTTAGGCCTGGGGGGGCAAGTCCAGTCAAGTGGCCCATCGAACCACAGGCCAGCGGCTAGCAGGACCCACATGCCAGCAGCCAGCTCCCAGAAGGACCCACAAGCCATGGCCAGCAGGAGACCCAGTAGACCCACAAGCCATGGCCAGTAGACCCACAAGCCATGGCCAGCTCCCAGAGACCATGGACAGAAGGACCCACAGGCCATGGCCAGCCAGACAGTGTTGAGGGCTATTTCCTATTTTAAGGTTACTGGGTGGGCAGAGTAAATGGGTTGTATGGGGGGGTGGGATGTGGGGGTCAGCTGGGGGTGTCAGGGTCTCTCACCTCAGCGATACTAGTGGCAACTCACCCCCCTGGGGGGGTGATGATAACTTCAGGTTGCAGACAGCCACGCCCTGTCTCTGCCTGCCTCCAGTCCAAGGACTCCGGGACTTTTAGTGGAAAAGTAAGCTGCTCTTAGTGCCACCTCATCAGTGTTCACCAGCTCAGCCTCAGTGTCCACCAGCGGAGCGCTCCAGGCTCCGTCCCACCCCCTCCCCTGGCCACAGACAGAAGGCAGAGCAGCCCGAGTGGCCGTACTCCATTTGGCTTCTCGGGCTGCTCTGTCTTCTGTATGTGGCTGAGTGACAGGCAAAGCCGGGAGATTGCCCAGCGCTTGCGGGTGTCGGGAGCCTGCAGCAAAATGCGAGAGACTTTGGATGTCTGCAGTCACGTGACGTGCGCGACCCGCCTCTGCCTGCCTTTGAAGACTCAGTCTCCAGGAGTTGTAGTTTTTGGCTGCTGCTCGGTTCTCTCCACCCGCTGCCACCAGGATTTTGAGCGTGGTCCGGTCTACTGCACAGCCAATCGGTCGAATTTCTGCACAAAAAAAATATGTCAGCGACAGCGGCTGTGAAAGCGGCCGTTTGGAATATAAATTAGGCAGCCTGGGGGAAATTTTCCACCATGCCCCCCGGCCCACAGGTCTGTAGGGTTCAATATTGAGTTGGCCCATCCTATGCAGCTATAACAGCTTCAACTCTTCTGGGAAGGCTGTCCACAAGGTTTAGGAGTGTGTCTATGAGAATTTTTGACCATTCGTCCAGAAGCACATTTGTGAGGTCAGGCACTGATGTTGAACGAGAAGGCCTGCCTCGCAATCTCCACTCTAATTCATCCCTAAGGTATTCTATCGGGTTGAGGTCAGGTCTCTGCGCAGGTCAGTAAAGTTCCTCCACCCAAAACTGGCTCATTCATGTCTCTATGGACCTTGCTTTGTGCACTGGTGCGCAGTCATGTTGGAACAGGAAGGGGCCATCCCCAAACTGTTCTCACAAAGTTGGGAGCATGAAATTGTCCAAAATGTCTTGGTATGCTGATTCTGTAAGTGTTCCATTCACTGGAACTAAGAGGACCAAGCCCAACCCCTGAAAATCAACCCCACACCATAATCCCCTCTCCACCAAATGATTTGGAGGGGTGGCCCAATACTTTTGGCAATATAGTGTGGATGAGTGAGTTTGGGTGGTGGAACTTGACCGGCCTTCACAGAAACCAACAGAACACCTTTGGGATGAATTAAAGTGGAGACTGCGAGCCAGACCTTCTCATCCAACATCAGTGCCTGACCTCACAAATGCGCTTCTGGAAGAATGGTCAAACATTCCCATAGACACACTCCTAAACCTTGTGGACAGCCTTCCCAGAAGAGGTGAAGCTGTTATAGCTGCAAAGGGTGGGCCAACTCAATATTGAACCCTACGGACTAAGACTGGGATGCCATGAAAAGAGAAGTACGGGTTCTGTGAGAATCGATGGCTCGGTTCTCACAGATCCCCGAGAGGAAAGCCGCTGACTGTCAGTCAGCGTCTTTACTCTCTGCTTCTCCACGCTCATTGGAGCGCCAAGCAGTGGAGGGGCGGAGAGAGTCTGTAATCAATCATGGCAGCTGGCGGATCCCAACTTGGAAGTCGTGGTGACGCAGTGCCCCGACTGATGGCAGTGACGTCAGCGGAGAGCGGACTTCAGACCGATCTCCGCTGAAAACGGGTCACAGGAGTGCAAAACAAATTGCACTCCTGTGACCCAGAGAAGCCCAGCCGAAAAAATCTCAGGCTGGACTTCTCCTTTAAAGTTTATGTGAGTGTAAAGGCAGGCGTCCCAATACTTTTGGTAATATAGTGTATGTGGTATCGCTGCAATCGGCAGGAGCAGGAGATTTTATTTTGGGTTGTTCTTTGGTGGAAGGTTATGGATGTAACGAGAAATATACAGCTACATTTAAAAAAAAAATTTTTGTTTTTACTATTTCGGGCCAGTTCTCATTTGATAATAAAAAATAAAAATCAGGAGACATCAATCACCATTTATCACCAAATGAAAGCCCAATTTGTCCTGAAACAAACGCGGTATAATCCACCTGGAGGCACAAAGTAGTTGTGATGATATGTACGGTTTTACTAACACATGTCAAAGTTGTATAATTGTGCTTAGGCATTAACATTTGTTTTACCCTCAGGTGTGAAGAAGTTCACACAGTGATTTCCTATGACTGTCAGCTCCATCTAGTGGCCATAATGAGGTATCTATCCTGATCAACCTAAAATTCTACATTATGGCCACTAGATGGAGCCAATGATCATAGGAAATCACTTTATGAAATAAAATACGACCAGAATCTGTCATAGTACGGCGAATGCGTGTCACACTTGGTCAACTTTTTTTTTTTTGAACTAGACCTGTAAATGTTTATTACATAGAGATAGTCTGGCTGAAAAAAGACACAAGTCCATCTAGTTCAATCAATAGAAAAAAAGTTTAAACCACAAAATGTACCAATGAGAGGTAATGACTCCATTTTTATTTTTCTCCTGCTATCAATGGCCAACACGGTACAACACTTCATCCATGTCTTTGGTGATCTCTGATCTCCTTATCAACTGTTTCTTACATGATGAAGATCAGCCATGGAGTATATCTGAGGTGTATATCAGGGTGTGCTTCTTCCCCACATGTCCAGCAACATTCATATAGAAGACATTTCCCGCACTCACTAATACACCTCGAGGGTTGTGTGGGACCCCTGATGTACAGAAAGACAGGACTTCAGTGAGGAACATTTCCCTCACTCAGGACAGGAATACGGCTTCTCCCCCGAGTGAGATCTCTGATGTGTGTTAAGATTGGACTTCTGTGAAAAACATTTCCCGCACTCAGGACAGGAATACGGCTTCTCACCCGTGTGCAACATTTGATGTGTGTAAAGATATGAATTCGACGAAAAACATTTCCCACACTCAGGACAGGAATATGGCTTCTCACCCGTGTGCAACCTCTGATGTCTGCTAAGATGCGACTTAACTAAAAAACATTTCCCACACTCAGGACAGGAATACGGCTTCTCACCCGTGTGCAACCTCTGATGTCTGCTAAGATGCGACTTAACTAAAAAACATTTCCCGCACTCAGGACAGGAATACGGCTTCTCGCCCGTGTGAGATTTCTGATGATAGGAAAGACCGGACCTATCTGAAAAACATTTCTCGCACTCAGAACAGAAATATGGCTTCTCACCCGTGTGTGACCTCTGATGGTTGAGAAGAAGCAACTTAACTGAAAAACATTTCCCGCACTCAGGACAGGAATATGGCTTCTCACTCGTGTGCAACCTTTGATGTGCGTCAAGATTCGACTTAACTGAAAAACATTTCCCGCACTCAGGACAGGAATACGGCTTCTCACCCGTGTGTAACATCTGATGTGTGTCTAGATTCCACTTAAATGAAAAACATTTCCCGCACTCAGGACAGGAATATGGCTTCTCACCCGTGTGCCACCTATGATGTCTGAGAAAATTCGACTTATCTGAAAAACATTTCCCGCACTCAGAACAGGAATGTGGCTTCTCACCCGTGTGAGATCTCTGATGTGTGACAAGTTCTGATTTCTGTACAAAACATTTCCCACACTCAGGACAGGAATACGGCTTCTCACCCGTGTGTGATCTCTGATGTATATCAAGATGCGACTTACCTAAAAAACATTTCCCGCACTCAGGACAGGAATACGGCTTCTCACCCATGTGAGATTTCTGATGATAGGAAAGACTGGACCTATCTGAAAAACATTTCCCGCACTCAGAACAGAAATATGGCTTCTCACCCGTGTGCAACCTCTGATGTTTATCAAGATGCGACTTCTCTGAAAAACATTTCCCGCACTCAGGACAGGAATAAGGCTTCTCACCCGTGTGCGACCTCTGATGTCTGAGAAGATGCGACTTCACTGAAAAACATTTCCCGCACTCAGAACAGGAATGTGGCTTCTCACCCGTGTGTGACCTCTGATGTCTGAGAAGATGCGACTTCACTGAAAAACATTTCCCGCACTCAGAACAGGAATGTGGCTTCTCACCTGTATGAATTTTTTTATGCGCATTAAGACTAGACTTAGAATGGAAACGCTTCCCGCACTCAGTACAGAAAAACGATGGTCCGGCACCGTCCCGCACAGTCTGAGGTTCCTCAGGATAAGAGGAATACGATGGTCCGGCACCGTCCCGCACAGTCTGAGGTTCCACAGGATAAGAGGAATACGATGGTCCGGCACCGTCCCGCACAGTCTGAGGTTCCTCAGGATAAGAGGAATACGATGGTCCGGCACCGTCCCGCACAGTCTGAGGTTCCTCAGGATAAGAGGAATACGATGGTCCGGCACCGTCCCGCACAGTCTGAGGTTCCTCGGGATAAGAGGAATACGATGGTCCGGCACCGTCCCGCACAGTCTGAGGTTCCTCAGGATAAGAGGAATACGATGGTCCGGCACCGTCCCGCACAGTCTGAGGTTCCTCAGGATAAGAGGAATACGATGGTCCGGCACCGTCCCGCACAGTCTGAGGTTCCTCAGGATAAGAGGAATACGATGGTCCGGCACCGTCCCGCACAGTCTGAGGTTCCTCAGGATAAGAGGAATACGATGGTCCGGCACCGTCCCGCACAGTCTGAGGTTCCTCAGGATAAGAGGAATACGATGGTCCGGCACCGTCCCGCACAGTCTGAGGTTCCTCAGGATAAGAGGAATACGATGGTCCGGCACCGTCCCGCACAGTCTGAGGTTCCTCAGGATAAGAGGCATACGATGGTCCGGCACTGTCCCGCACAGTCTGAGGTTCCTCAGGATAAGAGGAATACGATGGTCCGGCACCGTCCCGCACAGTCTGACGTTCCTCAGGATAAGAGGAATACGATGGTCCGGCACCGTCCCTCACAGTCTGAGGTTCCTCAGGATAAGAGGAATACGATGGTCCGGCACCGTCCCGCACAGTCTGAGGTTTCTCAGGATAAGAGGAATACGATGGTCCGGCACCGTCCCGCACAGTCTGAGGTTCCTCAGGATAAGAGGAATACGATGGTCCGGCACCGTCCCGCACAGTCTGAGGTTCCTCAGGATAAGAGGAATACGATGGTCCGGCACTGTCCCGCACAGTCTGAGGTTCCTCAGGATAAGAGGAATACGATGGTCCGGCACCGTCCCGCACAGTCTGAGGTTCCTCAGGATAAGAGGAATACGATGGTCCGGCACCGTCCCGCACAGTCTGACGTTCCTCAGGATAAGAGGAATACGATGGTCCGGCACCGTCCCTCACAGTCTGAGGTTCCTCAGGATAAGAGGAATACGATGGTCCGGCACCGTCCCGCACAGTCTGAGGTTTCTCAGGATAAGAGGAATACGATGGTCCGGCACCGTCC
The DNA here is from genome assembly GCA_029206835.1 of Rana muscosa. Lineage (NCBI taxonomy): Eukaryota > Metazoa > Chordata > Amphibia > Anura > Ranidae > Rana > Rana muscosa. The sequence continues at coordinate 409,106,565 of CM055123.1, forward strand.
CGCACAGTCTGAGGTTCCTCAGGATAAGAGGAATACGATGGTCCGGCACCGTCCCGCACAGTCTGAGGTTCCTCAGGATAAGAGGAATACGATGGTCCGGCACTGTCCCGCACAGTCTGAGGTTCCTCAGGATAAGAGGAATACGATGGTCCGGCACCGTCCCGCACAGTCTGAGGTTCCTCAGGATAAGAGGAATACGATGGTCCATCTACACTGTGGGGTGCCGGATGGACATTTGAGGTAGTCGGGTTTTCTCCTGGACTATACTGTGTGATGTCCTCATCTTCTACTTTACAGTCTGGAGACAAAGTGAGACAATCCTCTGAGGTTTTCCTCATCTCCCGTCCATCTACTAAAATAGAAATACAAAGATTATTACTAGACATGAGCTGATTGGTTCCCCTAAACCAGAACTCCGCCCACATCAGGCAGCTTTGTCTCTGAGGATCTTACAATTCCCCCCTCAAGGTAACTAGTAAATGGGTCCTCTGATCTCCTACCAGTTCATTTCTTTATTCATGGACCTTAGTCAGAGAGTGAGGAAACAACGAGAACTGTCTTTTATAGGAGTGACAGTGATGAGGGGATTATAGGACGAGTGTCCCCTCCCCCTCTATCACTCATTGCCATCTTCCCAACACAAGAAGTCCTGCACTTCCTTATTTAGTCATGAACAACAGCGGGGTGAGCCCCACCAGAGGTCAGAGAGTGAGGATGGGGGGGAGAACAACCAAGATGAAGACTGGACTGATCCTGAAGACGACCATCATTGGGTTATTGACTCCTCCCTCATTATCACTTTCTGTTTAAGGTTCCAAAGTTGGAGGATGTTATCACATTATTATAAATATGTAAAAGTCTGTGCTCCAATCATATCATCCGATATAAAATGCTGGTAGGAAATGGGTGTAACAAAAGAGAATACATATTATGTGTATATATATATATATAGCAGAGGGGAGAGAGGAGAAGTCAGGACTATGTAATGTACAACATATTGTATAAGATACAACAGATAGGACTATATAATATCAGAATTATGTAATGTACAATATAGAGTATATAGTGCAGGGGTCAGGAGTATGTAATGTACAATATAGAGTATATAGTGCAGGGGTCAGGAGTATGTAATGTACAATATAGAGTATATAGTGCAGGGGTCAGGAGTATGTAATGTACAATATAGAGTATATAATGCAGGGGTCAGGAGTAGGGATAAGCTTGATGTTTGAGTCGAACGTAAGTTCAACTTGAACATTGGGTGTTCACCGAACAGCAAACATTATGGGGCGTTCGCGGCAAATTCAAGCACAGCACAACGCCCCATAATGCACTGCAAGATCGCAGTGCATTAGCATCTGATGATTGGCCAAAGCATGCACCTGACCTGCATGCTTTGGCCAATCACAGCGCGCTCCTCTGCGTGAGCCATAATAGGCCAAAGTGTACAATGTATCCTAACGAGCTCGCCGCTCAATAAGATACATTGTACACTTTTTTTTTAATCTAAATGTGAGTACCTGACTCTTTTGTTTAATAAAACACAATCAGTTTTTAAAAACCTACTACACTATAGAGCCCTGTCTTTGCATTTTCTCTATCCATAACCGGTTTTTGATATACCCTGAGCAGTGCTTGGCCATCTTACCTGGTTTTGGAGAAAGGTACCACCACCACCTAGGCTCTGTATACACCCCAGGAGGAACAGAAAGGAGACTCCCCTCTTCCCCCAGAGTGATCCTCTACCCCTCAGTTCTCTGAATGCAGCTTACCTTACAGCAGTAAGGTAAGAAGTTAGTACACCTGCGGGTGTCATTTTGCACTGAAGATTCACAAGTACTTAAAGTCACAACGTCACTTGTTGAATGCCAGTTATCACCTTATGGTTTGCACCTTGCACTCTTTTATGGTTGGAAGATTACGTTACTTCCGGATTGTGACTCTTTGCACTATTTGCACTTTCATATACAGGGACTTTTGTTGAAATTTTACCCAGAATTTTACCTGGTTTATGCATTTAAATTTTTGCTATATTTATTTATACACTACAATCACCTATTTTCAACTTTACGGCACTGCATTTGATCACCAGTTTTATATATTTTTTATCTTGAAGCAGAGGATTTCTATATATTTATTATTATTTGTCAGTTTTACTGGAATCAATATATACTGTCACTGGTTTTAGCACTTTATATTTTGGAGCACAACACCAATCCTTGATTTTTTTCATATACACAGTATATAATACAGTGCAGCCGGTGTACAGTTTCTAATACACTTCAGGTGGTGTACACAGTATATAATACAGTGCAGCCGGTGTACAGTTTCTAATACAGTGCAGGCGGTGTACACAGTATATAATACAGTGTGTACAGTTTCTAATACACTTTAGGTGGTGTACACAGTATATAATACAGTGTGTATAGTTTCTAATAACTTCAGGTGGTGTACACCGTATCTAATACAGTGCAGCTGGTGTACAGTTTCTAATACAGTGCAGGTGGTGTGCACAGTATATAATACAGTGTGTACAGTTTCTAATACACTTCAGGTTGTGTACACAGTATAAAATACAGTGTGTACAGTTTCTAATACACTTTAGGTGGTGTACACCGTATCTAATACAGTATGTACAGTTAATACACTTCAGGTGGGGGTCACAGTATAATATACAGTGCAGCCGGTGTACAGTTTCTAATACAGTGCAGGCGGTGTACGCAGTATATAATACAGTGTGTACAGTTTCTAATACACTTTAGGTGGTGTACACAGTATATAATACAGTGTGTATAGTTTCTAATAACTTCAGGTGGTGTACACCGTATCTAATACAGTGCAGCTGGTGTACAGTTTCTAATACAGTGCAGGTGGTGTGCACAGTATATAATACAGTGTGTACAGTTTCTAATACACTTCAGGTTGTGTACACAGTATAAAATACAGTGTGTACAGTTTCTAATACACTTTAGGTGGTGTACACCGTATCTAATACAGTGCAGCCGGTGTACAGTTTCTAATACAGTGCAGGTGGTGTACACAGTATAGAATACAGTGTGTACAGTTTCTAATACACTTCTGGCGGTGTACACAGTATATAATACAGTGCAGCTGGTGTACAGTTTCTAATACACTTCTGGCGGTGTACACAGTATATAATACAGTATGTACAGTTAATACACTTCAGGTGGGGGTCACAGTATAATATACAGTGCAGCCGGTGTACAGTTTCTAATACAGTGCAGGCGGTGTACGCAGTATATAATACAGTGTGTACAGTTTCTAATACACTTTAGGTGGTGTACACAGTATATAATGCAGTGTGTATAGTTTCTAATAACTTCAGGTGGTGTACACTGTATCTAATACAGTGCAGCCGGTGTACAGTTTCTAATACAGTGCAGGCGGTGTACACAGTATATAATACAGTGTGTACAGTTTCTAATACACTTTAGGTGGTGTACACCGTATCTAATACAGTGCAGCCGGTGTACAGTTTCTAATACAGTGCAGTACAGTATTGTTATGACCCTTAGATACGGGGTCTCTCAGGGTGTTGCTAGCAATGCTGTCAGTATCTGCTCAGCAAGTTACACACAGGCCGGATGCACTTCTTAACCAGGGGAAAGGTTTATTGCTCACTCAGAAACAAGATGACTTTCTTACATGGAGGAGTCTTAATACAACAGGCTTCTGTCATTACCAGATGTAATCCCTTCTATGTATCATGCTGCTGCTTCCAGTCCCACACACGCTGTGACTGACTTCCTGGTACAGCCCCTCCCCCAGCATGCATCAGGAGAAAAGGGTAAAGGGTCACAGTGATCCAGCCTAGACATCACAAGTATATAATACAGTGTATAGTGTGGTGTTAAAATAAAAAAAAAAATCTCCAATCCCCATTTCCAGAAGGCCACCAAGGAGAGGCAGATGCTCACAGGCCACTAAAAGAGGGTAAGCAGCCTCTGTGTCTACAGTGAACAGTGGTGGTCGTGGACATGGTGCATCCTCTGCAAATGGCCGTGGTGCACACTTGTCTTTTTTTTTTTCTGCTGCTGGTCGTGTTATTAAGCCACAACATGCAGAAATGTTGGTGGAGTGGCTAACGAAGCAGTCCTCCTCCTCCTCCAACGCAGCTGCCAAAGCGGTCAATTCCACCGGCTCCTTGTCAACAGTAACTCCTTCTGTAGCCCCACCATCATGCACGGAAGATTCACCAAAATTATTTGACCATAGTGTAGTGTAGTGTGCCAATGGTCAAATGCTGCTGGAGGACGCGCTGGAGGACGCGCAGAAATTTGAAGGCTCTGATGTTGGTTTTCAGGTTGAGGAAGGAAGCAATGCGAGTCTAGAGAGAGGGGGTGCCACAGAGGGACAAGAAACTGTCATGCCACGTACACACGAGTGGTTTTCCCGTCGGGGAAAAAAAAACGATGGTTTTCCCGACAGAATTCCTCTCAAGCCTGCCTTGCATACACACGGTCACACAAAAGTCTGGTGAACACTTGACTGCCAAGAACGTGGTGACGTAAAAGACTATGATGAGCCGACAAAATTAAGTTCTATGCTTCCGAACATGCGTCGTATTGTTTCCGAGCATGCATGTTTTTTTTCCCGTCAGAAAAGCATACAAACGGTTTTCTCCTGCTCTTTTTTTTCCCGTCAGTTTTCCTGTGGGAAAAAATCAGATGGAGCATACACACGGTCGGGATTCCCGACCAAAAGCTCTCATCAGACTTTTTCCTACAGGAAAACTGGTCGTGTGTACAAGGCATTAGTCATGTTCCCACACTTGGTGAGGGCTTTTTTTGACACGTGTGCAGCAGATCACACTGTTGCTGTTTGAACACTATGTCTGAAGAGGATCAAGCGTGGCCAGAACAACAGTCACTTGGGCACCAAATGCTTGACCAGACATATGACGACCTGACATGCAGTCCATTACCAACAGCACCTTAAAGACCCACACATTGAAAAAAAGGCGGACTTCTCCTTGCTCCTCATCTGGGATCTCAAACCCTAATATACCTCCAGTCCTCTCAAAAACCTGAACTGAGAGGAATGAAGGTATAGCAATAGATGCCACAAGTACTTGCAGCCAATCTGCTAGTAGTACACCACCAGTTGATTTCAGCAGGCACGTTTCCCTACCCCCAGTTGCTGAACTGTAAAAAGAAATTCGGTCCCAGCCATCCACATGCTCAGCATCTAAATGCTAGCTTGGCCAAATTTCTAGAACTACAACTGCTGCCTTTCCAGCTGGTAGACTCTGCCCCCTTTTCGTGAATTTGTGGAATGTGCTGTACCACAGTGGCAGGTTCCAAAGCAGCATTTCTTTTCATGCAAGGCCATTCTGGCTCTCTGCTGTCACGTGGAAGGCAATGTTTTGGCCTCGTTGGACAGGGCGGTCGGCAGTAAGGTGCATATTACCGCTGACTCATGGTCCAGCAGGCATGGGCAGGGACATTACCTTTCCTTCACGGCGCACTGGGTAACTCTGCTGGCAGCTGGGAAGAATGCAGGACAGGGTTCAGTGTTGTTAGAGCTTGTCCTGCCACCATGCCTCCAAAAAGCTGGTGGCGATTCTGCCACAGCTCTCTGCTCCACCCCCTTCTCTTCTTCTTCCTCTATGGCCTCTTCTGCAGAATTGTCCTCTGAACTAGTAGTGCTCCGTAAGCGTTCAAGGGGCTACGCAAGCAGTCAGGCTAAAAAGGTGCCATGCGATGCTTAAGTTGGTTTGCCTAGGAGATAGGAGCCACACTGGGGCAGAGATTCTGTCAGCTCTGCAGGGGCAGGCTCTGAGGTGGTTGACGCCATGGCAGCTTGACCCAGGAATGGTTGTATGTGACAATGGCACCATCTTCTCTCCGCCCTCTGACAGGGACACTTGACCCATGTTCCATGCTTGGCATGCGTCCTGAATTTGGTGGTGCAGCATTTCTTGAATAGGTACCCAGGCTTACAAGATCTCCTGAGGCAGGCCAGAAAAGTCTGTGGTCATTTCCGCCGGTCATACAATGCCAGTGCCTGACTGGCTGACACTCAACGGGAATGCAACCTGCCCACCAACCGCCTCATTTGTGACATTGCCCACCAGGTGGAACTCAATGTTGGCAATGCTGCAGTGGCTGCACATAGAGCAGAGGACCATCAATGAGTACCCGTGCGAGTATGGCACCAGGACATGGTCAGCGGAGCTAGGCTTCTTTTCGCCACTCCAGTGGCTACTGATAAAGGATGCATGCACTGTCCTGTCACCATTTGAGGCCATAAGGATGGTGAGCAGCGACAATGCATGCATCAGTGACACTGTCCCTCTTGTCTTTCTGCTGGACCACATGCTTTGTGGAATCATGGACCGGGAACTTGAAGCAGAACAGTGGGAGGAAGAGGACTTTCTTTCCTCTCAATGCCCCTTTTATGCGGGCCGCCAACCACACAGGAAGAAGAGGAGGATTGTGTCAGTGTGTATGTAGAGGATGACATTCAACAGCAGTTTTCAAGGGATGGTTTTTAGTCCCCAGAAACCCAAGGAGTTGTACGTGGCTGGCAGAAGGTAGTTCCTGACAACATCATCCTCAGTGACTCAGAATCTAATGCCTCTGCAAACTTACGTTGCATGGCCTCCCTGATTCTACAAAGCCTGCGAAAGGACCCTATGCTTCGTGGCAACAAGGAGAGGGATCGTTACTGGCTAGCAATCCTTCTTGATCCACGTTATAAGGGTAAAGTTGCAGAACTCATCCTGCCTTTGCAGAGGTAGCAGAGGATGAAACATATTCAGGAGGCCTTGAAGAAAAAGTTTGTGTAACGCATTTCCAGACCCTGGCAGGTTACCACTTCCTGGTGCTGGACAACATGTTTCTGAGGCTTCGTTCAGTCAGCAGAAGAGCGGTTGAGAAGGTGGCCGGCTGACCGCTGCCTTTTTTTTAGTCTTCAGTAGTGATGAGCCGAACACCCCCGGGTTCGGTTCGCACCAGAACCCGCGAACGGACCGAAAGTTCGAACGAACATTAGAACCCTATTAAATACAATGGATGCGAACGTTCGAATTCTAAAGTGCTAATTATAACAACTATTATGCATGTTATTGTCATAAATAGGGTTTGGGAACCCGGGTTGTGCACCAGGGGACATGTATCAATGCAAAAAGAAGTTTTAAAAACGGTCGTTTTTCGGGAGCAGTCATTTTAATGATGCATAAAGTGAAAAAAAAAAAGTCTAATATTCCTTTAAATATCGTACCTGGGGGGTGTCTAAAGTATGCCTGTGAAGTGCCACGTGTTTCCCGTGTTTAGAACTGTCCCTGCACAAAATGACACTTCTAAAGGAAAAAAAAGCCATTTAAAACTGCTTGCGGCTTTAATGTAATGTCTGGTCCCGGTAATATGGATGAAATTCTTTAAGAAAAATGGCATAGCTACCCCATGACCCCCCCCCTACCCCAGCCCATTACCAGCCCCTTTGGGTCTTGTATGGATATTAAGGGGAACCCCGCACATAAAATAAAAAAGGCCCTATATACTCTGAACAGCCGTATACAGGCGGTGCATACAAGACAGGGACTGTAGGTTTGTTCTTATGTAGAATCTGTTTGTAATTTTGAACAGGTACATTGTTGAAGTGTAGCTCCAGCCCAAAAATCTATTTTTAAACTTTTTGGGAAACATAGGTAAGGGTTATCACCCCTGTAACATTTGTTTTGCTGTCTGTGCCCCTGTTCAGAACATTTCACCTCACTTTCCGTCCCAATGACAACTGTTTTTGAAATGTGGTGTTTTTCTTGAAACAAGGATTGCTGATAAAGCATCAGTACAGATGAGACCCCTTTCTCCCATATTTATTCTTACAGGAGAGAATTTTCCTTTCTAGGGGTAGATTTCCTCTCACTTCCTGTTGTCTTCTTTCGTTTGCAAGTAGGAGTCATTTGTAAGTTGGATGTTTGAAAGTAGGGACCTGCCGTATATACTCTGCAGAAATAGGCCCCTTAGTTGTTGGTGTTGGCACAACACTGTAAGCACTCAGTTACTCTTGGTTGGTGCTTGAACGCCCTGCTGTCAACTATTATATCAGGAATTTTAATTACATATAATTGTTGAACAGTGGTAGTAAAAATTGGGGCTTTGATGGTGGTGCTGGTGCCACAACACTATAAGCCCTGACAGTTACTCTTGGTGGGTGCAGCAATGGGCCCTGCTGTGAATTATTAGATCAAGAATTGTAATTACATGCCCCTTTTGAACAGGGGCTGAAAAATTGGGCCTTTCGTGGTGGTGGTGGTGGTGGCGTTGCCACAAGACTGTAAGCCCTCAGAGTTACTCTTGGTGGGTGCAGCAATGGACCCTGCTGTGAATTATTAGATCAAGAATTGTAATTGCATGCCCCTGTTGAACAGGGGCTGAAAAATTGGGCCTTAGGCACTGGTGGCACAACACTACAACCCCTCACAGATACTGTACTTGGAGCACAGCAATGAGCCCTGTTGCAAAGTATTGCTTCAAAAATTGTAATGACACGCCCCTGTTAAACAGGGGCTGAAAAATTGGGCCTTAGGCACTGGTGCCACAACACTCCAACCCCTCACAGATACTGTACTTGGAGCACAGCAATGAGCCCTATGGCAAATTATTGCTAAAAAAATTGTAATTACACGCCCCTGTAAAACAGGGGCTGAAAAATTGGGCCTTAGCCACTGGTGGCGGCACCCATAAACAAAAATGATCTTCCAAGCTATCATCATCAATCGTATCATTGAGGACTCGGAGGAGGAGGATAGCCAGTCAACATAACAGCACAGGCACTCAGCATCAGCATCAGTCTTGAAGGGATGTGACATGTTAAAATCAATTAGTCTGTTATATCAGCATCAGGTGTGTGGTAGCTGGTGGTGATCCAAGACTGGTTCATCTTGATGAAAGTCAGTCGATCAACCGAGTCGGTGGACAGGCGCACCCTGTGAGCCGTGAAAAATCCTCCAGCAGCACTGAATGTGCGTTCCGAAAGAACGCTGGATGCAGGACAGGCCAGTAGCTCAATTGCATACTGTGCAAGCTCTGGCCAGTGATCCATCCTCAAGACCCAGTAAGCCAGAGGATTTTCGGTGGGGAAGGTGTCCAAGTCTGACCTTGCCCCTAGATATTCCTGCACCATGTTTATCAGACGCTGGCGATGGTTGCTGGAACCGATCATACTTTGGGGCTGCGGACTAAAGAATTGTCTGAACGCATCGGTCAGACGGCCACCTTCCCCACCGCTCCTTCTTTGACTGGCCGAAGCCTCAGCAACTCGTTGTCCAGGACCAGGAGTTTGTAACCTCCCAGTCTCTGGGAACGCGTTGCACAGACCTTTCTGCAAGGCCTCCCGGAGTTGTCTCATCCTCTGCTCCCTCTGCGACGGTAACATAAGGTCCGCAACCTTACCCTTGTACCGTGGATCAAGGAGAGTGGCCAGCCAGTAATGGTCCCTCTCCTTGATCCGAAGAATACGAGGATCCTTCCGCAGACTTTGCAGGATCAGGGAGGCCATGCAGCGTAGGTTTGCTGAGGCATTCGCTCCGGAGTCCTCTGGGTCACTAAGGACGACATGATCCGCAGCCACCTCCTCCCAGCCACGTACAAGTCCACTGGTTTCTTGGGACTGTAAATCATCCCTAAAAGACTGCTGCTGATGATGCTGAGTGCCAGCCTCCACCTCCATGCTGACACAATCCTCCTCCTCCTCCTCCTCCTCCTCCTCTTCCTGTGCGATGGGTGGGACAGAAGGAACACTGTCTGGGTAAAGGGGGCCTTGAGAGGCAAGGAAGTCCTCCTCTTCCTGCCTCTGTTCTGCCTCAAGTGCCCTGTCCATTATTCCACGCAGCGTGTGCTCCAACAGGTGGACAAGAGGTACAGTGTCACTGATGCATGCACTGTCACTGCTCACCATCCTCGTGGCCTCCTCAAATGGTGCCAGGACAGTGCATGCATCCCTGATCATGCCCCACTGGCGTGGAGAAAAAAAACCAAGCTCCCCTGACCCTGTCCTGGTGCCGTAGTCGCACAGGTACTCATTGATGGCCCTCTGCTGCGTGTGCAGCCGCTGCAGCATGGCCAACGTTGAGTTCCACCTGGTGGGCATGTCACATATAAGGCGGTTCTTGGGCAGGTTCAACTCCTTTTGCAGCTCAGCCAGGCGAGCACTGGCATTATAAGATCTGCGGAAATGCACACAGACTTTCCTGGCCTGCCTCAGGACATCCTGTAAGCCCGGGTACCTGCCCAAGAACCGCTGCACCACCAGGTTAAGGACGTGAGCCACACAGGGCACATGGGTCAGTTGTCCCTGTCGGAGGGCGGAGAGGAGGTTGGTGCCATTGTCGCAAACCACCATTCCTGGCTTAAGCTGGCGTGGCGTCAACCACCTCTCGGCCTGGCCCTGCAGAGCAGACAGGACCTCTGCCCCAGTGTGGCTTCTGTCCCCCAAACACACCAGCGCAAGCACGGCATGGCATCTTTTTGCCTGCGTACTTGCGTAGCCCCGTGAACGGCTACGGAGCACCGCTGGTTCATAGGACAAACCACAGGAAGAGGCCATGGAGGAAGAAGAAGAGGAGGGGGTGGAGGAGAGAGGTGTGTCACAACCAGTAGTAGCATTTTGGAGGCGTGGCGGTGGGACAACCTCCAACACTACTGCACCTTGTCCTGCATCCTTCCCAGCTGCCAAAAGAGTGACCCAATGGGCCGTGAAAGAAAGGTAACGTCCCTGTCCATGCCTGCTGGACCATGAGTCAGCGGTAATATGCACCTTACCGCTGACCGCCCTGTCCAGCGAGGCCAAGACATTGCCTTCCACATGCCGGTAGAGAGCCGGAATAGCCTTCCGTGAGAAAAAGTGGCGTTTGGGAACCTGCCACTGAGGAACCGCACATTGCACAAACTCACGGAAGGGGGCCGAGTCTACCAACTGAAAAGGCAGCAGTTGAAGCGCTAGCAATTTAGCCAAGCTAGCATTCAACCGCTGGGCATGTGGATGGCTGGGAGTGAACTTCTTTCGACGGTCCAGCAGCTGGGGCAGGGAAATTTGCCTGCTAGAATCGGACGTCGGTGTACTGCTAGCAGAGTGGCCGCAAGTACTTGGCTGTGACACACCTAATTCTACACCTTCATTCCTCTCAGTGCATGTTTCAGAGAGGACTGAAGTTATAGTGGGGTTGGAGATCCCAGCTGATGCGGTGCAAGGAGAGGTCCGCTTTGTTCTTTGGTGTGGGTCTTTGAGGTAGGCTTGCCAACGAGCTGCATGGCAGGTCAACATATGTCTGGTCAGGCATGTGGTACCCAAGCGGCTGATGTTTTGGCCACGCGATATACGCTTGAGACATATGTTGCAAACAGCAGCTGTGCGATCTGATGCACTAGCCTCAAAAAAGGCCCACACCAAAGAACTTTTTGAATGACGGGCAGAGGCAGCGCCCTGCACAGGCGGAGCTCTGCGGTGTGATTCCGTCGGTGTACTGCCCTTACGCTGGCCACCAAAGGGCATCCTGCCTCGTTGGAGATGTGCCTCCTCCTCATCCTCCTCCTCCTCCTCTCTCCTATTAGGCACCCACGTGGAGTCAGTGACCTCATCATCACCTCCCTCCTCATCACTGGAGGCAATCTGGCAGTATGCTGCAGCTGCTGGAACATGACTGCCAGATTGGTGTCCTTCTTGAGCATCCCCTCTGTCTGCTCTCACGCTACTGCCTTCCTCTAGCTGGGTTTCATCATCAGACCCTTCGAAACGCTGGGCATCCTCCTGGAGCATGTACCCAACACTGTGCTGAAACAGTTCGGGGGACTCCTCAGGAGGAGGACATGGTGGGTCTAGGGAAGGAGTGACTGATGATGAGTCTGACATTGATACCAGGGAAGAGGACGCTTTGGCAGCTGCTTTTCCAGTACCCTGAGCCTGGGTGAGAGAGGATGAGGAGGAGGAGGAGGGCTTGGTCACCCACTCTACCAAGTCTTCGGCATGATGTGGCTCAACATGTCCAGCTGCCGAAAAGAAGGACAAGCGTGTCCCATTGCCATGTGCTGATGACAATGCACCGCGTCCACGACCAGCACTGTTGCCCCCAGACACAGAGCCTGCTTGCCCTCTTTTATTGCCTCCTGACTGTCTGCCTCTCCTTGTTTGCCTTCCAGACATTCTAATAGATGGCCTGCAGGGAGATGGGAAAAAAGCAATAAGGGCTACCTTCAGGTGTCCTTCTCTGTCCCTTGAAACAAGGACTTTGACAGTGAAAGAAACTGACACACTCTCCCTACCTACAGTTTTCTGTCCCTAGAAAAAATGTTTTTTTTAAGCACAATTTAGCACAAGGAGAATTACCTCACTGTCCTTCCAGGTCCCTGGAAACAAGGACTTTGACAGTGAAAGAAACTGACACACTCTCCCTACCTACAGTTTTCTGTCCCTAGAAAAAATGTTTTTTTTTAAGCACAATATAGCACAAGGAGAATTCACTCACTGTCCTTCCAGGTCCCTGGAAACAAGGACTTTGACAGTGAAAGAAACTGACACACTCTCCCTACCTACAGTTTTCTGTCCCTAGAAAAAATGTTTTTTTTAAGCACAATTTAGCACAAGGAGAATTACCTCACTGTCCTTCCAGGTCCCTGGAAACAAGGACTTTGACAGTGAAAGAAACTGACACACTCTCCCTACCTACAGTTTTCTGTCCCTAGAAAAAATGTTTTTTTTAAGCACAATATAGCACAAGGAGAATTCACTCACTGTCCTTCCAGGTCCCTGGAAACAAGGACTTTGACAGTGAAAGAAACTGACACACTCTCCCTACCTACAGTTTTCTGTCCCTAGAAAAAATGTTTTTTTTAAGCACAATTTAGCACAAGGAGAATTACCTCACTGTCCTTCCAGGTCCCTGGAAACAAGGACTTTGACAGTGAAAGAAACTGACACACTCTCCCTACCTACAGTTTTCTGTCCCTAGAAAAAATGTTTTTTTTAAGCACAATTTAGCACAAGGAGAATTACCTCACTGTCCTTCCAGGTCCCTGGAAACAAGGACTTTGACAGTGAAAGAAACTGACACACTCTCCCTACCTACAGTTTTCTGTCCCTAGAAAAAATGTTTTTTTTAAGCACAATTTAGCACAAGGAGAATTACCTCACTGTCCTTCCAGGTCCCTGGAAACAAGGACTTTGACAGTGAAAGAAACTGACACACTCTCCCTACCTACAGTTTTCTGTCCCTAGAAAAAATGTTTTTTTTAAGCACAATATAGCACAAGGAGAATTCACTCACTGTCCTTCCAGGTCCCTGGAAACAAGGACTTTGACAGTGAAAGAAACTGACACACTCTCCCTACCTACAGTTTTCTGTCCCTAGAAAAAATGTTTTTTTTAAGCACAATTTAGCACAAGGAGAATTACCTCACTGTCCTTCCAGGTCCCTGGAAACAAGGACTTTGACAGTGAAAGAAACTGACACACTCTCCCTACCTACAGTTTTCTGTCCCTAGAAAAAATGTTTTTTTTAAGCACAATTTAGCACAAGGAGAATTACCTCACTGTCCTTCCAGGTCCCTGGAAACAAGGACTTTGACAGTGAAAGAAACTGACACACTCTCCCTACCTACAGTTTTCTGTCCCTAGAAAAAATGTTTTTTTTAAGCACAATATAGCACAAGGAGAATTCACTCACTGTCCTTCCAGGTCCCTGGAAACAAGGACTTTGACAGTGAAAGAAACTGACACACTCTCCCTACCTACAGTTTTCTGTCCCTAGAAAAAATGTTTTTTTTAAGCACAATTTAGCACAAGGAGAATTACCTCACTGTCCTTCCAGGTCCCTGGAAACAAGGACTTTGACAGTGAAAGAAACTGACACACTCTCCCTACCTACAGTTTTCTGTCCCTAGAAAAAATGTTTTTTTTAAGCACAATTTAGCACAAGGAGAATTACCTCACTGTCCTTCCAGGTCCCTGGAAACAAGGACTTTGACAGTGAAAGAAACTGACACACTCTCCCTACCTACAGTTTTCTGTCCCTAGAAAAAATGTTTTTTTTAAGCACAATATAGCACAAGGAGAATTCACTCACTGTCCTTCCAGGTCCCTGGAAACAAGGACTTTGACAGTGAAAGAAACTGACACACTCTCCCTACCTACAGTTTTCTGTCCCTAGAAAAAATGTTTTTTTTAAGCACAATTTAGCACAAGGAGAATTACCTCACTGTCCTTCCAGGTCCCTGGAAACAAGGACTTTGACAGTGAAAGAAACTGACACACTCTCCCTACCTACAGTTTTCTGTCCCTAGAAAAAATGTTTTTTTAAGCACAATTTAGCACAAGGAGAATTACCTCACTGTCCTTCCAGGTCCCTGGAAACAAGGACTTTGACAGTGAAAGAAACTGACACACTCTCCCTACCTACAGTTTTCTGTCCCTAGAAAAAATGTTTTTTTTAAGCACAATATAGCACAAGCACAAAACACACTGACACTCTCCCTACCTATCCTTCTCTTTCCCTAAACTAAAGGAATCCAGGTTAAGCAAGAAAGAAATAAAAGTCACTGTCCCTGCCTATGCTGCTCTATCCCTGCTCCGGAACACACTACACTAGGCCGCCGTGCTGGCGGCCTTTTATAGTGTGGGGCGTGTACTAAACCCCCTCAGCAATAATTGGCCACAGGCATCCTGCCTGTGGCCAATCATTGCTCTCCTCGCTGCCGGCGCTGTGATTGGCCAAGCATGCGGGGTCACAGTGCATGCTTGGCCAATCACAGCGCCTGGATGACACTGCGATGGCGTAGTGCATTGTGGGCCGTTCGCGTCACTCGAATTTGGCGCGAACGGCCCAAATCGTTCGATCTTCGTCGAACGATCGAACAGCCGATGTTCGAGTCGAACGTATGTTCGACTCGAACACGAAGCTCATCCCTAGTCTTCAGTGCCAAGGGCTGGTAGGTTCAAGCAGCCATCGCCAGAGTCTGCATTAAATGATGCAGGAATATCTAGGGGCAAGAGCAGACTTGGAGACCTTTTCCAACAGAGCATACACTGGGTTACTGGGTCTTGAGGATGGACCACTGGCCAGAACTTGCTCAATATGCAATCGATCTACTGGCCTGTCCTGCATCCAGCGTGCTTTCTGAACGCACATTTAGTGCTGCTGGAGGGTTTATAACGGATCAAAGAGTGCGTCTGTCCACAGACTCCATTGATAGGCTTACATTTATAAAAATGAATCAGTCCTTGATCAGCAGCAGCTATCAAGCACCTGATGCTAATGTAACTGATTGAATTTTCTATGGATCTAGGATTCCTTGAAGGCTGCCTATCATATTCTATTCCTCCTGAATCTTGATGATGCTAGCTTCCAACAATATTTTTGGTTTAGGGCACCACCAACACCCAAGGCCCAATTTTTCTGCCCCTTTTTAGCAGGGGCATGTGATTACAATATTTAAAATAATATTTAACAGCAGGGCCCGTTTCTGCACCGAACAAGAGTAACTGTGAGGGGGTTAAAGTGTTCTGGCACCACCATCCCCCAAGGCCCAATTTTTCTACCCGTTTGAACCCCTCGCCAAAATAAAAAAATGGCATGGGGGTCCCCCCCAAAATGCATACCAGGCCCTTCAGGTCTGGTATGGATTTTAAGGGGAACCTTGCGCCAAAATTAAACAAAAAATGGCATCGGGGTCCCCCTAAAATCCATACCGGACCCTTATCTGAGCATGCAACCTGGCAGGCCGCAGGAAAAGGGGGGACGGGACGATTTTTAAAAAACAAAAAAGCTACACCTCAATGGGAGGCTTCCCCGCGACTGCTGTCTCTTGGCTGTGACAGCTGTTATATAGGCAAGGGCAGGGCCACCCGGTGACGTAACCGAGTGACCCCGCCCCCTTCTGACGTCACCACGCCAAAATGTTTTAATTTTTTTAAATGGACTGGGAGGGGGGGAACCAACGCCATTTTTCAATGATTTTTTATGTATATTGCCGGGTTCCGCCAATACATTACAGCCGTGAGTATGACATTTTTTCCTTTAGAAATGTCATTTTGCTGTGGTACTGTTATAAACATGGGAAAGATGTGCTACTTTACAGGCAGACTAAGGGGACCACCAGGCACGATATTTAAAGGAATATTTCATTTTTGCATTAAGCATTATTAAAATCACTGCTCCTGAAAAAATGGCCGTTTTAAAAACTTTTTTTGCATTGATACATGTCCCCTGGGGCAGGACCCGGGTCCCCAAACACTTTTTATGACAATAACTTGCATATTAACCTTTAAAATTATCATTTTTTATTTCTCCCATAGACTTTTAAAGGGTGTTCCGCGGCTTTCGAATTTGCCGCGAACACCCCAAATTGTTTGCTATTCGGCGAACAGCCAATGTTCGAGTCTAACTCATGTTCGACCCGAACATAAAACCCATCCCTAGTCAGGAGTATGTAATGTACAACATAAAGTATATAGTGAAGGGTCAGGATTCATGATATTGGTGTTTAGTAATCAGTGGTGGATTAAATGTTTACATGAGACAAGTTGCAGAGGTCCCACACCGCTGCCTCCCATCTCCTGAGACTGCACTCAGTGACTTGGGTCTGAGACTATACAGACATATCCCTCCACCCGGGAACAGCAGGAAAGAAAACACAGCAAGTGACCCAAGAAGAATTGCAAAGATAGAGATCCTGCTATACCCTGGGCATGGGCAGAAGACCCAAGACACATGACATTGGTGCCTAGGTTGAGCAATGCCTATAGTGAGAGTCAACATTTTGCTGCCAGCTGAACCCTAGAATGTCCATAAATCCAGTCTAGATACATAAATTCTGTCTGTAGCACAGAAAAGGAAGATTATCTGAGAAAAATACAGGACGGGGAACACAGCTCAGGAAAGTGACCAGTGTATTACGGGCTCATATCACCCAGTCCCCGCCCTACTCTGGACCAATCAGTGAGCAGTATGGGTGGAGGAATGGATTTAGTGTGAAGGACCCACCTGTGCTGATCTCTGTAGGAGTGTCCTCCTCTCTAAATGTCCCCGTTATTCCATCCTCCTCCATAGACTGCTGATCACCCCTCACATACGTCTCTTCTTCTTCTTCTTCTTTAACCTCAAATTCTATATCGATTGGATCTCCACTCTAAACCAAGAAAATGGGAGAGAATATCATCTGTAAAATAAGAGCTTTAAAGTGGAAGTAAACCCTCCTATCATTTTCAGGCAAGGAAGCTGCCATCTTGGCCTCTGTTTAATCTTCAACTGCCATGATGCTGCACATGTGACCAGTTATGACAACAGCCATTGGATGGTTTGACAGTTTGGTTGAGAGCACAACCAATGTGACAGTTGACATTCCCGGCATGCCGGCAATGTAACTGCTTTTTGAAACTGTTAAATCGATGGGTTTACTTCTGCTTTAATATTGTGAGATCACATAAAAAATCCACACATTGTCACTGTAAGTGTATGTTCTAGATTCTCCGTCCCACCAACCTTGTAACAGTGAGGGATGGTGAGACCTTCCTGTGTGGAATCCCGGGAATACAGAGGACGGGGACATCTCTCTGGTGGGTTTCTGTCACTAGGCAGCTCCATAATATCCTTGTGTCCTTCTGAAAACTCCTCCATCACTCCATACTCCTCATCCTCCTCTTTATACTCTTCTTTGACAAAAATATTATCATCCCCGAGGTTTCCAATCTGCAATATATTATAAAATATTTATTGTAACACACATGATTGTGCATAATGTATAACTACCAGTGATTGTTCCTCATCTACCTGATGATGATGAGGGATGGTGTGACCTTCCTGTGTGGAATCCCGGGAATACAGAGGACGGGGACATCTCTCTGGTGGGTTTCTGTTATTAGGCGGCTCCATTATATCCTTGTGTCCTGAAAGCTCCTTCATTACACCATATTCCTGGTCCTCTTGCTTGTACTCTTCTTTAATAACACTATTATAATCCTCAAGGTTTCCACTCTGAATATATAATAAAACATTTATTGTATCAAACATGATTGTGTATAAATCATAACTACTAATTGTGATATGGCGATTTTTACCTACCTCACTTATACGCTTAATGATACATCAAATAAGTGAGTACAACCTTGTCTATATAAGAACCAACCAATGCGGTTGCAGCTATAACCAATAAAATCAGTAACGAATGATAACTTGCAAAAAGGATAACAATCTAATTTATTTATACAGAAAAGAAACGCTAGAATAATCAGATATTACCAAATATAATGTAGCTGATAAAACTCCTAAAGCAATGATGTTATTATTAAAATACAAAGTAAGTAATAAAAAAAAGAAAATGTTACTAATACATAAAGGAAAGAAAGTTCCCACAAAGGAAACAAAGAATGGTGGTGATACGATACCCAGTCAGACCTTACGTGTCCATGCTTGTACCCGATCATGAGGCTAAGAGAGAGGCCGCATCAATGAGCGCTTTGATTTTTATGGTCCCTCTCTACCCATCCCCACCAATCACATCCCTGGACTACTTTCATTGGTTCAGAAGTGGCATTGAATCCAGATTGGCTGAAATCCAATCCTAGTTGGTCATCATGCTTCTCACATAAGAATTAGAATTTTCGGTGCCTTCCTGTCCACCATGTTTATGGTTGTTAAGTAAGCGACCCTCCTTCATCTCAGTATAAATTAGCATTCCAAGGACTTCTGATCAGGTGGAGACACAATGTCGGCTCCTCACTCTAAAGACAATAGTGTAACTTAGTTACTATGCAGACAACAGACAAAAGACGTTGGTCTTTTGAGATGCAGAAAACAGAAACTAGACCCACCTCTCATGATTAAACCCCAAAATATATTAAGTACACACGTTCCTGTAACATACATACATACATACATACATATACTGTATATACATACATACCAGTGTTAATTTAGTCTACTAAAATGACTAAAACAATTGAGATGACAAAAACACGACTAAAACTAAAATGGCATTTTAGTCAAAAGACTAAAATGGGACTAAAACTAAAATGGCATTTTAGTCAAAAGACTAAGACTAAAACTAAATTGAAATTTGACTTCAAAATTAACACGGGTCTGTAGTGCATGATCATACCTCAATACCTTAAATAATAGCGTATGAGATTTTTCACTCCAAATGTTAACTAATGCATTACAATTTAATTACACCCGTTAGAATTTAGATGACTAAAATTTACTAGAGATTTTAGTCGACTAAATACGACTAAAACTAAAACAATTGCAGAAGACTAAAATGGGACTAAAACGCCATTTTAGTCCTAAGACTAAAGCCCTGTACACACGTTCGGTTTTACAGATGAAAACATTTCATCAGACGAACCGATCGTCTGTGGACCCCATCTGACTTTTTTCCATCGGTGAAAAAAAAATAGGATTTTTATAACAGCTTACCTGTAAAATCCTTTTCTTGGAGTACATCATGGGACACAGAGCGACATAGTCATTACTATGTGGGTTATATAGATACCTTCAGGTGCTGGCACTGGCAACTTCCAAAACCGGAAGTACCCTCCCCTATATAAGCCCCTCCCATCCGGGAGTACCTCAGTTTTGTAGCAAAGCAATAAGTGTCCCCAAAAGAGGGGTGGGACAGAGCCACCGGGGACAACTTGTGTGGCACATCGCAACTGAAACACAGGTGAGAGGTGGCCATCTTGCTACACCCCCGGAGCCCACAGTAGCCTCCCCACCCCTTGATAGCCTGCGGGACTACAGCATCATCTGGCCCACATAGGGGGTGTTCTCAGCCAGGGATTTGGGATCTCCTCGGTCCAGTGTTTGCCCTAGGGATCGCCGGGACCCTGTCCCCACAGTCTATTGTAGCGGCCATCTTGCTGCACCCATCAGCAGTGTAGCCAGGACTCCACAGGCTCCTATAAGACACTCTACAGAAATCCTAGTACTACCCAGCAAATCAACCTATCAACAATAGCCCCCATCATAGGTCCCCAATATTTTCTGCCTCAAGAGACACTGCTGTACTTATCACTCCAAAGAGCGGCCATCTTGCTACACCCACACCCCATTAACCAGCTCTCCCTGGCTCCTAATTGCTTAACCCTTAATCTGATGGCCCCGCAGCCCCCTCATCAAGAAGTACATACCAACATTGCAGGCATGTAATGAATCATCTACCGGGGACATACGGGACAGGATGAGCTAAAAGTCACAATCAAATCTTAGAGGGGACGCATGCGCGGCGCGATGCAGATCACCATCTTTAATTAAGCATTCCATCAGATCAGCGAGGATTTAACCCACACTGCATTGTTTAACCTCCACAAACTACCATATATTTTTTATAAATCCACCTTGCAGTTCATACTAGTGCATGCCGTCGGGCAAGAAGGCGTACAATCGCCGTGCGCAACAGCACTCTTTGGTCACATACTCATTACGCAACAAGGAACATAGAAAGATGGCCCATATGGGCGCTGGTTCTCCTTCGGTACAGTCTCCTACAGCTTCCAATATTCCTCAGCAGAAATCTGCTTCCACACATAACAATAGTGATCTCTCCTCCCAGATCACAAAATCAGATCTGGACTTCAGCTTAACCAAAATCTACGAAAAACTTGTAGACAAGATACAGTGTGAACTCCAAAAAACAACAAATACACTCACACAAGAAATAGCAACCCTGGGAGGTCGCACCGATATTCTTGAAACCAAACACGACGAGCTCTCACTTGCACACAACGATCTTAGAAAGGACTTTGAACTTTTAGCTGAAAACTACACGTACCTACAATCGCAAGTAGAAGATTTGGACAACCGCAACAGAAGGAACAACCTAAGGATTCGTGGTATCCCAGAATCAGTCACTGAACTGATGCCTGCAGTGTCTAAATTGTTCCACAGTCTCCTCCCTGACACACCCCCATCCTCATTTGCGTGTGATAGAATTCATAGGGCCCTGCGCCCTAAACCTCCCCCAGACAAACCTCCTCGTGACATCATTTTATGCATGAAAGATTTCATCATTAAGGAAAACATATTAAGAGCATCCAGAAATATGCATAACATCGAATTGGAGGGCACCAAAATCCAAATTTTTCCAGATATCTCACAGGCTACCCTGGAAAGAAGACGCAAAATGAAGGAGATCACTTCGGTATTACAATCAGCTCATATCAGATACCGGTGGGGTTTTCCATTTAAGTTAACAGTGCCACACAACGGGACAACCTATACAATATTCAACACCTCAGAAGGCAAGGATCTCCTTGTGAAGTTAGGTCTTCTAGATCCGGGAACAAATACAGGACCTCCAGCAACTCCCCACACCTCACCTATCTGGGCCACCCCAGCCACACACCGTGATCAAAGGAGATGGCGACCATCATTCAGAAATTTAAACGCTTGAAGATAAAGATGGATCCCATTTGTGGCCCAAAACTTACCCCCCTTCTTTTATAAAAACCTTGCTCTTTTCCTCCCCCTCCCCCCCCCTTTTTTTTTTTTTTTTCTTTTTTCTCTTTTTCTTCTCTTTCTTCTTTTTTCTTTCTTCTTTTCTTCTTTTTTTTCCTCTTTTTCTTTTCTTTTCTCTTCTTTTTTTTTTTTTTTTTCTTCCCTTTTGCAAGGTTCAAAATACCACTTTTACAGTTCGAATTGTTTGAGGTTGTTTTTTCTGATTATAGTAAACAACTGTACCACACGTTTATATGGTACCGGGTCGGCATTACCACAGTTTCTTCTATACGACATTATATATCTAACATTTCTTCTTGCTCCTTTTTTATACAGTTTCGTTTGCTAATTTTTTATAAGTAACAGCATGCACTTATATAAAAAATGTTCTTTTTATAGCATCCTCGCTAAGGCTGATGTGCTCCGCCTGCGTTAGTTTGTCCCCCTGCTCACAAAAGACTCCAAAAGCATGGTCCAACTGGTGGATATTTTTCTGCTACTGATCCTGCTATCCTCCGTTCTAGTGGTGGAGGGTCTATTTGTGAGTAATGGACAGTATTGTCCAAATCAATACTTTTTTCGGTCAGGAAGTGCTTCTCACCCTGACCCCCTAATCATAAAAGTTAATTCACATAGTCATACTAAAACACTCTATATTTACAAAATGTCAAAAAGGTCAAACAAACTCTCTTTACCTCAATTAAAACATTATTATGGAATGTCATTGTACAATACAGTACTGTTATTTTCTATAAGTTTACTAGCTCTAATGTGCCACTGTTC
This sequence comes from Rana muscosa, assembly GCA_029206835.1. Lineage (NCBI taxonomy): Eukaryota > Metazoa > Chordata > Amphibia > Anura > Ranidae > Rana > Rana muscosa. The sequence continues at coordinate 409,128,796 of CM055123.1, forward strand.
AAGAGCCCTGTTCTTCATGGTTCTGTGGTATAGGCACAAAATGTTATTCAAAAAACAAAGGTCAACGAGGAAATATTTGAGCTGGATACGAATGTATAACCTGATATATTACATATATAAACAGTTACAAATGGCAATACGATGTTGGCTAGTTCCGCCTATATCTCAAGTAGCTTCACTTCCGGTCTTAATGGCGATAATCAAATTATCAACTCCACTCAGATTTGGCTATATACTCAAACCTAGGCTTGACGACCCACTGCCATTTCTTCATAACCACCATCGCCCCTTAATACCAATACAATGGGTCTCAGAGTGATTTCTCATAACACCCAGGGTATTAATTCACCTCACAAGAGAAAGAAGGCCTTTCGCCATTATAAAAGATTAGGAGCTGATATAATCTTAATGCAGGAAACGCACTTTGCCACAGATAAACACCCTAAATTTTTTGACAAAAGTTACAGCCAATATTATTGCACTACTTATAACACAAAATCTAGAGGTGCTGCTATATTCATTAGAAACACAGTGTTATTTGAGGTTCAAAATATATTTAAAGATCCAGACAGTCATTACTTGATCTTGAAAGGTTCAATCAAAGGACGTTCTATCACCATTGCCTCAATTTATGCTCCCAACGAAGCCCAGTCAAACTTTTTCACCAAATTTTTTGATACTCTAGACAATTATCACTCCACACATTTAATAGTGGGTGGGGATTTTAATTTAGCTGCTCATTCAGCTCTAGATAGAAGCAATGTTGTCCCATCCTCAAAAGCTTTCCCCAAATCCTTGAATAGATCACTATATAACCATCAATTAATAGACACTTGGAGAGCCCATAACATAGGATCCAAATCTTACACATTCTACTCCCATCCGCACAACTGCTTCGCTCGTCTTGACTACATCTTTTGCACCCCAATTCTACTTGCCAATTCCTCTAGAGCAGATATCCATCCGTGTCCTTGGTCTGATCACCACATAGTCTCCTTTGATACTTCACATATAGGTCTAGCCAACACAGCACACTCATGGCGAATAAACGATTCCTTGCTCACAGATCCCTCAAGCAACCAACAAATTCTATCTTACCTTGAACAATATTTTGCACAAAATGTAGCACCAGACATGTCCCCTACAACTATATGGATGGCACATAAAGCAGTAATGAGAGGTCATCTGATAAATATCGCCTCAATCAACAACAAATTCAAACTTGCAGACATTAGATCCCTAACAAAAGATCTAGATCACTTGTATCATAGAAACAATCAGAACCCATCTAGTGACCTACTTAAACAGATACAAGAGAAACGCACTACCTTAGACAAATTATTAACATCAGATACTGAAAAAGCTCTCAGATGGTCTAAAGCTAGATTCTTACTCAACAGTAATTCTTATTCCACCATGTTTGCTAAAAAACTAAATCAATCTATGAAACCCCCACACACCTATAAATTAAGGAACCCTTCTGGTAATTTGGTATCCCATCCCAAAGAAGTCATGAAATTATTCTCGGACTTCTATAAAAATCTCCTGACCTCACCAAAAACACCTCCGAAACAGTCCTCCTTAGACTGGCTTAATAACATTACGTTACCCACTCTTACTAGAGATCAAATTGAATCTCTTAACGCCCCTTGCTCGGAGATGGAAGTTAACAAAATCATTGGAACACTAAAAATATCCACAGCCCCAGGCCCTGACGGCTATTCCACATCTTACTATAAAAAATTTTCCTCTACCATTACACCACACTTTACTAAACTGTATAATAATATCTTACAGGGTGGCCAATTCCCACCCGAGATGATTTTGGCTAATATGTCCCTACTTCCCAAACCAAATAAAGATCACTCCACCCCTCAAAACTACCGCCCAATATCAGTTATTAACAACGACCTAAAAATATTCGGCCGTGTATTAGCAGACAGATTATCAGCCGTTATCTCCCCATTAGTTGATCCTGATCAAACAGGCTTCATTCCCAACAGACAAATAACAGACAACATACGACTTACCACAAATATCATTCAAGACTCCAACATTCATTCCAGATCCACGCTGCTTCTTGGTCTTGATATACACAAAGCTTTCGACAGCGTTTGCTGGTCATATCTTGACACCCTTCTCCCAAAATATGGCATCAACAATGAATTTCTACATGGCTTTAAGGCTCTCTATCACAACCCACAGACACGTATTAAACTCCCAGGTAACAATTCTGACTTTTTTCCCCTGACTAAAGGTACCAGACAAGGTTGTCCACTCTCCCCCCTACTCTTTGCCCTCGCAATAGAACCCCTCGCCTGTGCAATCAGAAACAATACAAATATTAAAGGATATCTTAAGGGATCCAAGGAATACAAACTGAGTCTTTATGCGGATGACGTCCTTCTATTCATAACTGACCCTCTTATTTCCCTACCTAATCTAACTAAAACCCTGGACGTCTTCCATGATTTGACAGGTCTGGGAGTAAACCTATCTAAGTGCTCGGCTTTACCAATCAACATTCCCCCAGCATTAATATCCTCACTTAAAGACAAATTCTAATTCAATTGGCACGTAGATTCGTTTAGATACCTAGGTATTCAGATTACATCTTCATATAAAACGTTATATCAAGCAAACTACCCTCCTTTATTTAACCACTTAAGCCCCGGACCATTTCGGGCCATTAGGACCAAGCCTGTTTTTGGGATTCGGCACTGCGCTGCTTTAACTGTAAATTGTGCGGACATGCAATGTTGTACCCAAATGAAATTTGCGTCCTTTTCTTCCCACAAATAGAGCTTTCTTTTAATGGTATTTGATTGCCTCTGCGATTTTTATTTTTTGCGATATAAATGGAAAAAGAACGAAAATTTTGAAAAAAAAAGATATTTTCTACTTTTTGTTATAAGAAAAATCGAATAAACTCAATTTTAGTCATACATTTAGGCCAAAATGTATTCAGCCACATGTCTTTAGTAAAAAAAATGACAATAAGCGTATATTTATTGGTTTGCGCAAAAGTTATAGCGTTTACAAACTAGGGTACATTTTCTGAAATTTACACAGCTTTAAATTTATGACTGCCTATCTCATTTCTTGAGGTGCTAAAATGGCAGGGCAGTACAAAACCCCCCCAAATGACCCCATTTTGGAAAGTAGACACCCCAGGGAAATTGCTGAGAGGCATGTTGAGCCCATTGAATATTTATTTTTTTTGTCCCAAGTGATTGAATAATGACAAAAAAAAAATAAAAAATTACAAAAAGTTGTCACTAAATGATATATTGCTCACACATGCCATGGTTATATGTGGAATTGCACCCCAAAATACATTCTGCTGCTTCTCCTGAGTACGGGGATACCACATGTGTGGGACTTTTTAGGAGCCTAGCCACGTACGGGACCCCGGAAACCAAGCACCGCCTTCAGGATTTCTAAGGGCGCAAATTTTTGATTTCACTCCTCACTACCTATCACAGTTTCGAAGGCCATAAAATGCCAAAATAGCACAAAACCCCCCCAAATTACCCCATTTTGGAAAGTAGACACCCCAAGCTATTTACTGAGAGGCATGTTCAGTCCATGGAATATTTTATATTTTGCCACAAGTTGCGGGAATATGACAAACTTTTTTTTTTTTGCACAAAGTTGTCACTAAATGATATATTGCTCACACATGCCATGGGCATATGTGAAATTACACCCCAAAATACATTCTGCTGCCTCTCCTGAGTACGGGGATACCACATGTGTGGGACTTATTGGGAGCCTAGCCGCGTACGGGACCCCAAAAACCAAGCACCGCCTTCAAGGTTTCTAAGGGCATAAATTTTTGATTTCACTCCTCACTACCTATCACAGTTTTGAAGGCCATAAAATGCCAAGATGGCACAAAACCCCCCCAAATGACCCCATTTTGGAAAGTAGACACCCCAAGCTATTTGCTGAGAGGCATGTTGACCCCATTGAATATTTTTTTTTGTCCCAAATGATTGAATAATGACAAAAAGAAAAAAAAAAAATGTACAAAAAGTTGTCACTAAATGATATATTGCTCACACATGCCATGGTTATATGTGGAATTGCACCCCAAAATACATTCTGCTGCTTTTCCTGAGTACGGGGATACCACATGTGTGGGACTTTTTGGGAGCCTAGCCGCGTACAGGGCCCCAAAAACCAAGCACTGCGAACGCTGCAGTTATGTGTGTTGTGTTTGGTAAGTGACAGTGATCGATCGATACTGCACTTGGGTGGGCTGGGCTGGGCTGGGCTGGGCGGAGGGGCTAAACGCAGGTGCTAGCAGGTATCTGGGCTGATCCCGCTAACACTGCGTTTTTGGGAACCCTAAACCGCTGGGGATGCTAGTATAGATCTGATCAGATCTGATCAGATACTATACCACTAAGGGGGGTGTATGCTTTGCGCGTGGGTGTTAGCGTTACTGTCACTAACCTAACACTGCCTGGGGCGACGCAGACCCTCTCTGGCGCTAAAACCTAATTGATCTCACCCGCCAGGCGATCAGGGGGGTTAAACCTTTATTGGGTTATATACGGCGGGTGCCCTGATGCTATAAAAAGCAAACTAATCAACCAGCGTCACCCGTAACCTTTATATGGTGATCACTGGTGAAAGGGTTAACTAGGGACAATCAGGGGGTTAAAATCTTTATTAGGTTAAATATGGGGGTACCTGACACTATATAAAAACCTGACGGGTAACCTAAATAACTAAATAACTTACTGGCTAACCAGTGACACCAGTGACGCTTATACGGCGATCACTGGTGAAAGGGTTAACTCTAGGGGCAATCAGGGGGTTAAAATAATATATGGGGGTACCTGACACTAATAAAAACCTGCGGCGAACCTAAAAAAAAATAACTGCCTATCTAAAACACCAGCGACACGAATACAGCGATCGGAAAAACAATCGCTTAGTGACGCTGAAGTTAGGGGGTGAAAGGGTTACCTGGGGGGTGATCAAGGGGTTAAACCTTTATTAGGGGGGGTTAGGGGGCTACCCTGGACCTAAAGGGGCCTAATCCTAACTGCCCTGCAACTTTTTACAATCACAGATGACACTAAATGCAGTGATCAGTAAAATAAATGATCACTGCAATCAGTGACACTGTGATTGGGGGCTTTGGGGTGACCTGGGGGGTGATCTGGGGGTGACTGGGGGGTGATTTGTGTGCCTATGTGTACCTGCGTGTCAGTGGACTGTTAGTGCACTAACCTGCTTCCTCTCTGCTCGGCGCCGGGAACGGAAAGACCGCGGCGAGGGAGATGACATCACTTCCTCCAGCCTTGTTTACATCACATGGCGGAGGAAGCATTTTCATTGGCCGGGAGCGATCGCGAGGGGGGGGCGGAATCGAGCGCCACCCCCCTCATGCCTGATCGCTCCCGAACACTTAACGGCCGCTCACTGCAGTGAAGGGGGGTCCGGATGGACCCCCCAACTGCACAAAGGCGATCACGTAGATCTACGTGATTCTGCCTGTCCGTGCCATTCTGCCGACGTAAATCGGCGGTGGGCGGTCGTTAAGTGGTTAACAATATTAAAAACCTACTTAAACTATGGTCATCATATCAGATTTCTTTCTCGGGCAGGATAGTAGCCACAAAAATGATGATATTACCCAAACTTCTATTCTTTTTCAGAACCCTTCCACTTATTCTACCTAAAAAAACACTAGAATCTTTACAGAGAGAAATCAATAAATTTATATGGCAAAACAAGAAACCCAGATTTAGTTATTCCCTTATGTTTAGACCCCATTTAAAAGGAGGCCTCGGCATTCCAAACCTTTGGCTATATTACTTGTCGGCCAGATTCACCCAATTAGCCCAATGGTATGCCCCTTCATCCCAAATCACTTGGCTCCTGTTCGAAGAAGAATCTATCCTTCCCTACAATTTACAAGGACTTCTCTGGTCCAATGTCATCCCACCACAAAAAATAAGGCCCTTAAATCTCATCGTCACTCACACTCTTCAACTATGGAACAGACAAATCTCTAATTTTAAGTTATCCTCAGATGTTCCCCCCTTAGCTTCCTTTATGGGTGACCCACGTTTTTCCCCCCCAGATAGAGCTCAGGATGAAAATTTGCTAACATATTGGAAGTCACATAATCTAATACATTTAAAATCGCTCTCCCAAGACAATGCATTTCTTACTTTCACCAGACTACAAACAAAATACAATATCTCTCCTACCGAACTAGAGATCTATGCGAAAATAAAAAAATTCTATGAGAAATATTACTCACTTACACTCCGACCCCCTTATACACAATTTGAGCAAATTTGTATCTCCTCCCCTCGTGACCGGGGTTTAATCTCCAGAATATATAAAAATTTAAATGAGACAAACATGCCTGATAAATCACATCCCATGCTACAATGGGAATCAGATTTAAATACCTCATTTACTCTTGATCAATGGGATACGATTTTTACAAATCTCCACAAATGTACCAGAACAACCTCGATTAGAGAATCGGCCATCAAACTACTTTATAGATGGTATCTTACTCCCGCTAAACTCAATTCATTTTATCCCTCAGTGTCCCCACTCTGCTTTAGGGGTTGCCCCACCCAGGGAACACTTTTACATATATTTTGGGATTGCCCCCACATTAAAGACACTTGGCATAAGGCAAATATTATAATAGATAAAATATCCTGTAGAAAGATCTCTCTTACACCCCAAATAGGCCTTTTATTCACCCCTATACAGGACATTCCAATGACTAGTACAAGGTTAATACATACACTCCTTAGTTCCATCCACTGGGCCATAGCATTTAATTGGCGCTCCACTACGGTACCTTGGCCACAAATTCTTAACCGCATGTCAAACATTAAGCTTTCAGAAAGAATTCATCACACATTATATGATTCTATGCCCCTTTACCAAAAAAAATGGACTCTCTGGGATACCACCTCTCTGGTCTAGTACCTTCCCGTTTTTTGTTTCTTTTTTACCCCCCACTCTTAAAATATATACAATTGTCATTTAGCCCTCTCTCCAATACAATGCTCTTGATTGACTTTATTTGAACAATATACATTCCTATACCAGTCTTAAGAAATAAGAAAAATAAATAAATTAAGAAAAAAAAAAAAAAAAAGAACCTTTTCTCCTTCCTCTGTACAATGCTCAATATGTACAATGTTTATATATATACCTGTACCATCATTGTGATTTGTGTTTATACCTTGACCTTTTCTATAATAAAAATCGTTTGTAAACAAAAGAGGGGTGGGAGCTCTGTGTCCCGTGATGTACTCCAAGAAAAGGATTTTACAGGTAAGCTGTTATAAAAATCCTATTTTCTTTCTCATACATCACGGGACACAGAGCGGCATAGTCATTACTATGTGGGACGTCCCAAAGCAATGCCAAATGAGGGGGGGGGATACACCATACATAAGCTGGGCGCTATCAGACATGAGGATCTTTTGCGGCCTGCAACACACTGCGCCCAAAGGCGACATCCTCCTGACTTCTAACGTCCACCTGGTAGAACCTAGTAAACGTGTGTACTGAAGACCATGTTGCGGCCTTACAGATTTGAGCCAGGGAGGCCTGGTGATGCACTGCCCATGAAGTTCCAACTGCTCTCGTGGAGTGCGCCCTAACTTTGAACGGAGGCGGTCTCCTTCTCAAGCCATAGGCTTGTATTATGACCTGTCGAATCCACCTGGCTAAAGTAGATTTTGACGCTGCCTGACCCTTTCTGGGGCCTTCCGGCAGAATAAACAAAGTATCCGTTCTGCGAATCTGAGCAGTGGCTTTTAGATAAGCTTTAACTGCTCTTACTACATCCAAAGAATGCAATAACTTTTCCTCTACCGAGCTAGGTTTGGGGAAAAAGGAAGGAAGAACCACATCTTGGTTCAAATGAAACCTCGATACCACCTTAGGAAGAAAGGCTGGATGAGGACGTAACACTGCTCTGTCCTTATGGATAACCAGATATGGCTCCTTACAGGACATAGCGGCCAATTCCGACACTCTTTTAGCCGAACATATGGCTACTAAAAAAATCTATTTCCTGGTGAGAAGAACCAAGGAAATGTGCTGTAATGGTTCAAATGGTTGTTTCTGTTGAACCGATAGAACCAGGTTTAGGTCCCATGGACATATGGGAATTTTAACCGGAGGGCTAATACGCATCACTCCTTGTGTAAAAGTTTTGACTAGTAAATGCAAAGCCAGGGGCCTTTGAAAAAATATTGACAAGGCCGAAATCTGACCCTTGATAGTACTCAAGGCAAGCTTCCTATCTACAGCCCACTGTAGGAAGTCCAGAATCCTACCTATTACGTACTTACGTGGATGCCATTTCTTGGCCTCACACCACGCGATGTACGCCTTCCAGATTCTATAGTAAATCTGCCTGGATACCGGCTTCCTGGCATTGATCATGGTAGATACCACAGGATTAGAGAGACCTCTCTTTTTTAGAATGTGGGCTTCAATAGCCAGGCCGTGAAACCTAGGGCTAGTAAGGAAGGGTGGTATATCGGTCCTTGTGAAAGTAGGTCCGGACGATGTGGGAGGGTCCAAGGACTCCCCACAGACATTTTTACAATCTCTGCGTACCATGCTCTTTGGGGCCACGCTGGAGCCACCAAAATCACTGGTTTCTTTTCTACCCTGATTCTGCGGAGTAATCGCGGTAACAATTGTGGCGGTGGAAATGCATATATCAGCTTGAACTGATCCCAAGGGAACACTAGAGCATCTGAGCCGCAAGCTAGGGGATCCCTTGTCCGAGAGACAAATCTGTCCACCTTTGCGTTGAATCTGGATGCTAGCAGATCTACATCCGGTGCTCCCCACCGCTGACATATTGCCCGGAAAACCTCGGGGTGAAGGGACTATTCCCCTGGGCATAATTGTTGGCGACTTAGAAAGTCCGCCTTCCAATTCTCCACTCCTGGAATGAAGACCGCGGATATGGCTGGGACATATCTTTCTGCCCATTTCAGGATGCAATTTACTTCCCTCTGGGCTGCACGACTCCTGGTGCCCCCCTGATGATTGATATATGCCACTGCCGTGGCATTGTCTGATTGAATTCTGACAGGGGACCCTTGGAGTTTGGATGTCCATGCTACTAGGGCATACCGGGCTGCTCGTATCTCTAAGAGATTGATGGGCAGGGCCTTCTCTGCATCCGACCATCTGCCCTGGAGAGACCATTGCTCCAGTACTGCCCCCCAGCCTATAAGGCTGGCATCTGTAGTGACCACCTTCCAAGAAATCGGACTGAAGGATTTCCCTTTTTTCAGATTCTGGGGAACCAACCACCAACGGAGGCTTTTGCGAACGGAAGGGGACAAGGACATTGGTAAGTCTAGGGCCTGAACTTTTTTGTTCCAGGCTGACAGTATGGCCCTTTGCAAATTCCTTGAATGGAATTGACCGTAGGGCACTGCTTCGAATGATGCCACCATTTTTCCCAGCAGCCTCATGCACAGGCATATGGACGGCTGTCTTTTTGTACCCACCAGGTGGATCAAATCTCTCAAAGAAGACACTTTTTCTTGAGGCAAGAAAATCTTCCTCTGGTCTGAATCCAGCCTTAGCCCAGAGTATTCCAGACTTTTGACTGGTTTTAGGGCTGACTTGTCTCGGTTGATGATCCAACCGTGAGATTCCAGATACTTGATTGTCTCGTGAACAACCATTTCTAGTTTTTCCACTGAGTGGTACATCAGCAACAAGTCGTCTAGATATGCCATTATCGTCACACCTCGTGTTCTTAGATTGGCCAATAGTGGGGCCAGAATTTTTGTGAACACTCGTGGTGCTGTGGCCAGACCGAAGGGTAAGGCTCTGAACTGAAAATGGCGCCCTTCTACTGCAAAGCGTAGAAATTTTTGGTGGACTGGAAAGATGGGAATGTGCAAATAAGCATCTTTGATGTCGATCGAGGCTAACCATTCCTCCCCTTGTAGGGCAGTGGCCACCGATCGGATCGACTCCCTCCGGAAAGTCCTGATATGTAGGAATTTGTTTAGCCCTTTTAGATTTAATATGGGCCTTACGTCCCCGTTTGGCTTCGGGACTGTAAAGAGGTTTGAGTAAAACCTGAACCCGCATTCTTCCAGGGGAACCTCCATAATTACTCCTTGGAGCAATAGTTGTTCTAGTGCCAACAGGAGGGACTCTCTCTTCCGGGGATCTCTTGGCACGTTTGACCACATAAAATGGGAAGGAGGAGAGTCTTTTAACTCCAGCTTGTATCCCAGACTTACTGCGGAGAGCACCCATCTGTCTCTGATCGTGTCCCGCCAGGTCTCTGCGAACAACTGAAGTCTTCCCCCCACCCGATTGAGTGGGGGCAACCCTTCATAAATTTGACTTGGGGGGAGGTTTTGTACCTCTCCTGACCCAGGGTTTTTTGTTACCCTGTGATTGTCCCTGATTCTTACCCCCGGGATTTGACCGAGGAGGCCGTCGGAACTGCTTCACAGCAGATGTCCCAGGGACTGGAGAGGCAGGCCTCTTAAAAGAGGGACCTCTAAATCTCTTTTTAACCGGCAAGAGTGTACTTTTACCGCTGGAAATTTTCTGGACATATTTGTCCAGGTCTTCCCCAAATAAGCGTTCTCCATGAAATGGGAAGCCAACCAGCAATTTTTTACAGGGAGCTTCAGCAGACCAGTTCTTGAGCCATAGAAGCCTACGCATATGTACTACAGACAGCGTAAGGCGGGAGGCCTGATGGATTGAATCCTTTATAGCGTCAACCGCAAAGCATAAGGCTCTAGGCAGATCAGCTAGGGCAAGGGCCTGCTGATCCGGCAAGTCCCTTAAGACCTGTTTTAACTGATCTTTCACTGCTTGGCAGACCCCAATAGCTGCTACTGCTGGTTGTGTCACCAAGCTTGCTGTAGTAAAAGCAGATTTTAATAAGGACTCCAATTTTTTATCTATTGGGTCCTTGAACATTTGGACATTATCTACTGGACATGTCAGTGATTTGTTCACACAAGAGATGGCTGCATCCACTGTAGGCACCCTCCATTTTCGGACGAACTTATCCTCCATGGGATTGACCACCGGAAATTTCTTAGGGGCGGGGTAAATATTTTATCAGGATGTTCCCAATCCTGGTAAATGAGTCCTTCCAGTAAAGGATGGATTGGAAAGGAACAAACAGTCTGGGGAGCTTTTAGCGACCCCAACGAGGAGACAGAAGTGGTTGATGGCTCCGCAAGGGGCATTTTAAATGCTGATCGGACCATATCAGTCAGGGACTGAACCCATAATCTTTCAGCATGTGATGCTGAAAATGGCTCTTCCACTGTTGATTCCTCTAGAACAGAATCAACCTCATCCTGATCCCCTTCAGGTAGGTCAATCCCTGTATGGGACTGTTGCTCCGCTAACAGGTACTCTGAGGGAGGAGACGGAGATCGGGCGCGCTTTCCCTCTGACAGGGAAGCAGCGATCAATGTTGTCAATCTCTCTTCCAGACCTCCCAGAGCTGAGGAAAAAACCTCCTCTGTTACATACACAGGAGCAGGTGAACTGAGGACAGCCACAGTACCAGGTACTCCTGAGGGTTCTCTACGGGCACCAACCTCTGATTTTTCAGGGGAGACTGGTGCAGCCAAAGCATGCCCAAGATCCTCAGAGCCCGATGGAGACCCCCTATGCTTCCTGGGAGTCTTAGTCCCGGAGACTTTGGACGGCATATTCCTAAGCCCAAAGCTGAGGTATTCCAGCCGTAATACACCACTTACTGAAAATAGTCTAGCACAATTGCTGCTATATAAACAGTTGGTGTCTACTAATGTGCCTTTCTATGGGGATGCCTGCATCAACCGCCTGCTGTATGCCTTTTTTAAATGTTACCAGCTCCGTCTCTGCACTCCATAGCCAGCTCACAACAAATAATTGTGCCTTTTGACATGCTGGGACGCCCGCACATGCGCAGAAGCACTGCGGCGCGCACAGAGCGTCATCCGCCAAGCTCCGCCCCCTTTACAAGCTCACCTCTATATATATATATAGAGGCGCGCGCGCGGGCACGTGCGCCTTCGGCGCTTCTTTTGAAAAAGGCTAGGGAGAGGAGCCAGGGTCCCTGTTTGCAGCAGGGCCCGGGGATGGACGAGCATTGCAACATGACAGAGGTAGCAGTTTCCCTAAAGAGAACTCACCATCTGCCTGGACTTGACCTCAGAAGGAAACAGTCCACAGAAAAAAACGACGTTCCACAGCGGCCTCTAGTGGTTTAACACAGGTACCGCGGTTTGTTCATTTTTTTTTTTTTTTTCTTGACCACCATAAAAAAAAAAAAAAAATTTACATTTTCTAGCAGTTTCAGGCATGCACAGATATTTAGCGGGAATACCGTTAGGTAACAGGCAGAAAGACATATTAGGCTTGGGGGTCCCCTCAATAGAACCAAGTTCCTGAGGGGCCCCCACTTACCTTTTCCCCGCCGCAGGACTCTGTTTGGTCCACAGGAGCCCAAACTTCACCTCTCACGGCAGGCATTGTACGTAGACCTTCAGGGACCGGGTTCCCAAGGATTCCACTCCCCTGGACCTGTATAGCACCCTGCACGGAAAACATCTTGGTCATGGGCATGACCAGAGATCTGGCTCCCAGGGTCCAGCCCTCCTAAGAGAGGCATTACAGGCAAAACCTTGCTCTTCTCTGCAAGGCCCGGGTACCGACCGTTTAGCTATGAAGCTTTTTTGGTCGGATCCGGAATAGCTTGCTGAGGCCCAAAAGAACCTGTACACAAGCCCAGATGAAAAAAAAACATGTTAACGTTTGGCCAAAACCTTAGACACTGGCAAAAAAACTGAGGTACTCCCGGATGGGAGGGGCTTATATAGGGGAGGGTACTTCCGGTTTTGGAAGTTGCCAGTGCCAGCACCTGAAGGTATCTATATAACCCACATAGTAATGACTATGTCGCTCTGTGTCCCGTGATGTACGAGAAAGAAAATAGAACATGTTTTAAATTTTTCGATGGAAAAAAAAAACGATAGCAAATTCCGATTGTCTGTGTGGAACTCCATTGGAGAAAAAACCCACGCATGCTCAGACTGAATTAGGAGACAGGAGCGCTCGTTCTGGTAAAACTAGCGTTCGTAATGGAGATAGCACATTCGTCACGCTGTAACGGACTGAAAAGCACAGAGACTGAAAAGCGCGAATCAGCTAGCACCAAACTTTTACTAACACGCGGTAACACGAAATCAGCAAAAGCAGCCCAAAGGGTGGAATCGTTGGATTTGAACTTCCCACTTAGGCCTCATGCCCACGGGCGTTTTTTCAGCCGCGTTTTTGAGCGTTTTTTACAGCTTAAAAACGCCTGTCCATGTTAGTCTATAGCTTCATGCCCACCTAGGCGTTTTTGAGCTGTAAAGAGCATAGGCGTTTGTAAGCTGTAAAAAAAACCCAGGGCCAGTGCGTTCCTCAGCGTCAGAATTTGGCAGGAAAAAACGCGAGCGTCAAAAAACGCGCAAAAACGCGCACTAACGTGCAAAAAACGCGCACTAACGCGCGGTCGCGTTTTTAGCTCCGATGTTTTTTTTTTTTTTTTCAAAAAAAATATTTACAACAACATGGACAGGCGTTTTTAAGCTGCAAAAAACGCAGCTGTAAAAACGCCAGTGGGCATGAGGCCTTATAGTGCCGTTGTACGTCACAGCGTTTTGGACAGTCGGAATTTTATATGATGGTGTGTAGGCAAGACTGATGGAAGTCAGCTTCATCGGAATTCCGATGGAAAAATCCATCGGATTTGATTCCATTGAAAATCCGATCGTGTGTACAGGGCTTAAAGCGGAGGTTCTGCGGTGCATTTTTTTTTTTTTTTTAGAATCATTGTAATGCAAATCATTAGCAGTGTATGTACTCACGTCCGCGGCTCTTTAAAACAGTCCATGTCACTTTTCCGTCTAAAAAAGAGTTTATAAAACTCTTCCTTATTTTCCCATTTTACTTGTGGGCATCTTGAAGCCCACAAGCATATTCTTCCGGGTAGAGAACAATTCCTCTCTCCCGGCATTCAGCGCTGATCTCGCGCACGCGCAGTGTTGACGGCGAGCAGCGCCGTCAACACTTGCAGGTTGCCATGACAACCTGCATAAACATTTAAAGTTCACACCCACTACACGCCCAGATGTGATGCAAGGGAAAGAAAAATAAACAGCATGAACGGATAACAACACTCTTGAGACACAGCTGTGCAGGTAATGTTTATTCCTCCCTCTCTGGCAAAGCAATTATAAAATTGTATTATTTAATTCAGAGCATATATATAGATATTAAAAAAAGCAATGTATTTTTGTGAGTATATTTGTGTATGTGAATATATATATATATATATATATATATATATATATATACATATACACATACATATATAAACATGTGTTAATGTATTATGTGTGTGTGTGTAAGAGTATATATTTATATATAACAAAAAGATTGTCACATAAATTTTTGTTTTCAAGTATATTTGTATATATATATATATATATATATATTTCACGTATATAAAACTTTGATTAAATTATGTATGTGTGTATATGTATATATATGTATATATATATATATAATTATTTATATATATATAAAGATATTAAATTATATATATATATTTAATTAGATATGTGTGTTTGTGTGTATATATATATATATATATATATATATATATATACGTACACACCTCTATATATATATATTTTTATATATATATAATCACGTATATAAAACTTGGTTAAAATTGTGTATGTGTGTATATGTGTATATATGTATATATATATATATATATAATTATTTAGATATATAAATATATTAAATTATATATATATATTTTATTAGATATGTGTGTTTGTGTATATATATATATATATATATATATATATATATATATATATATATATAAATATATATGTACACACCTATATAAATATATATATATATATAATGTGTGTGTGTTTTCCTGAATTTCATGATCATTACATTGATATTTGACTCCACTAAGCCCTGACCTTTTAATGTTTGGGTAGCTGCCACTTATCTTACATTGAGATAAGATAACATTCTAGCCTTGTACATAATTAGTATCTGTTTCTCAAATAAAACTAAAGGCAATTACACTGGATAATTTTACTGCATCTGGTCATTTCAAGTTAAATATTTGTGAATAAATATATATATATATATATATATATATATATATATATATATAGATGTATATATGATATATATATGATATTTATATATATATATATATTTATATGTATGTATATATACACATATACATACACACATATACATACCCACACGTAGATATTTATCACACATATGTAATTTTTTTAATAGTTTTTCATCATATTTTATTAAATAACTATACGTAGATAGATATGTATATTTATACATATATATATATACACACACACACACATACATATATACACACACATACATATATATACACACACACACACACACACACACACACACACACATATATATATATATATATATATATATATATATATATAAAACTATATATCTAAATATCTATATTTCTATATATTTTATTTTTGTCATTTTTATTTTAAAAATAGATATTTAATTTAGATTTTCTGATAGAGAATTCTTTAATTTTATATAAGTATATTTATATTGCAAGCTAAAATTAATTTATTTAATTTTTTTGCTTTTTCTGTCAAAATTAAATACACAGCTTCATATTCAAAAATCACATCAAATAGAAATGGTACGTACCTTTTTTTTTATCAACAGTTTTCACACTGCATGTATGTATCCCTTTTTTTTTAATATGACTATTATTTTATTTTTATTTTTAAAGGACAATACTCAAGAAAATCGGGCTAACAGCTTGCTCAGTTATCGCTCTTTGTCACAGGATGAAAGAGTTAGTAATGTATTATTAATCAATATATATATTTATTGATTTTTTACAATTTTTTTTTTTTTTAATATAATTATTTAATACATTTTATTTATTTCAGCGAAGTATAATGGTAGCTCAGTTACTTGCAAGGTATCCAGACAAAAAATCGGATAGAGCCTTTCCAAGAAATCCAACAGTAGATGCTTCCAATTCGTCGTCGACTCAAGAGACATCAGAGGAGGATCGAATTGGAAACACACAATGGTGTTTGTGTCAGTGTTGCATAGTCATGCCAACACAAATAGAATCGGTTTGTTGTCGTGAAATACATCAAGTTGAAGTCTGTATACCAGAGGGAGAAAAATGCATAACAAACGCACCTATATTCTGCTCCCAGATGGCAACAGAGGAACATGTAAGAATAACATTCATGACTATGCATCTGGAGGACTTGCCTGTCGTGGATGCTGACAACAATAGGTAAATAGACTAATCTTTTATATATATATTGTCATAATATTTATTTTAAAAAAAATAAAAATTATATATTTTTTTTTTATAGACGTTTGCGTAAAACAGCATATCGGTCTTTTATTGCCTGGACTTATGGATTTCTTGGAAAGGGAAACAGACGTGTCATTCCATCTTGCGCTGTAAAATTAATCCGTGAAGTATTTCCCGATCCAAATGGTTCTTATGTTGGTTTTATGTATTCTGATGATTATGATGCATCAGAAATGGCATTTCATTAATTTTTATTTTTTTAATTGTGTTTCAATGTTTAATATTTGTTAAATTATTATAAAAAAAATTTTGTTAAATTTAAAAAAACATTTATAGTATAGAAATTTCTTTAATTATTTTTAAAATTAAATTTTCTACAGTTATATAATTTGTACAGACTTCTGAAATATACGTATTAATCTTGAAATTAAACACACAAATTTTCAAAAGCAAAAATTTTTATTTCTTGAAAAACACAAAAAAAAAAGTGTATAAAAACATTTTTAATAAAAAACAATTATTTACATTTATATTATATTGTTTATTTTAACACAGAAAACTATACAGATATGTACACCAAAAATTCCATAATTGTAGTCTTATTTAGCAACTTTTGGAAATCGTGACATGTGTTCCTTTACTGCGACACTTGTTTCAGGCCTTTCAATTGGGGCAATGTTTCTTGGCATGAGTTTGTTTTTGGATTCCCAAGAAGAAATTAGTGTACCCTCAACAATGCTAATCATGTCGGATAGCATAATGTAAAGATGATCGTTATTCATGTTTTCAAAAACATTACGCACAACCCATTTTTTTCTACCTCGTGGAAATTCCAGATTTTTACGTTCAACAAACAATTCTTCATCTTTTTTTTTGTCAGAG